>PVLC010033757.1:0-17175 GCA_004027655.1 Graphiurus murinus | reverse complement strand
CTTGCTAAGTTGCTGAGGCTGGCTAGAACCTGTGATTCTCCTGTCTCAGCCTTCCAAATACTAGGATTACAGGTGTGTGCCACCATGCCCAGCTTGAGTGAAGGTTTGTTGCTTTTGAAGTACTAGGGATTGAGCTCAGAGGCTCTACCTCTGAGATACCCTCCCAGTCCTATTTTTATTTTATTTATTTATTTGTGTGTGGGGGGGGGTACTGGGGATTGTGCCCAGGGGCATTCTACCTCCGAGCTAGACCCCCAGCCCTATTTTAGTCTTTATTTTGAAACAGGGTCTCACTAAATTGCAGAAGGTCTCACAAGTAGCTGAGGTTGGCCACGAATCTGCAATCCTCCTGTCTCAGCCTCCCAAGTACTGGGATTATATGTGTGCGCCACCATGCCTGGCTCTTATTTTTTTTTATTTTTTGCGGTACTGGGGATTGAACTCAGAGGCCTTCTACCTCCGAGCTATACCCCCAGCCCTATTTTTTATTCTTTATTTTGAAACCGAGTCTCCCTAAGTTGCGGAGTGCCTCACTAGGTAGCTGAGGCTGGCCGTGAACCTGGATCCTCCGGTCTCAGCCTCCCAAATGCTGGGATTACAAGCGTGCGCCACCACGCCCGGCTTTTATTTTTATTTTAAAAGTGTCTCACTAGGTTGATGAGAGTCTCACTACTTGCTGAGGCTCTCCTAAAACCTGTGATCTTCCTGTCTCAGCCTCCCCCAGCTTGAGTGAAGGTTTTAGCAACAAAATATACTTATTTCTTGGGGCTGATGGTTTAGCTAAATGGTAAAGCACATGCTTAGCATGGCTGAGGCCTGAGTTCAATCCCCAACACCAAAAATACAACACCTTAACACTTAACATCACCAGTGACAAGTCATCTCAACATCATGCACCCTCTAATATGACTGAAAAGGACATTATCACAAATTCACTTCTCTAATTTTTTGGCAAAAAATAAACAATAGAAACCTCAACCTATTCATGAAAAAAGTAAGACAAACCGAAATTGCAAAATATACTACAAAACAACTAGCTAGTATTCATTTAAAGTGTCAAGACAGCTAGGCATGGTGGCGGCGCATGCTTGTAATCCCAGTACTTGGGAGGCTGAGACAGGAGCATCACAGGTTCAAGGTCAACCTCAGCAACTTAGCAAGACCCTTAGCAATTTTGAGAGATCCTTTTTCAAAAATAAAATATAAGATTGGGCTGGAGATGTAGCCTGGAGGTAGAAAGCTCCTAGGTTCAATACCCAATACCTCAAAAAATAAAAATAAATTGAAGCATCAAGATCATGAATATCTGAAAAGAAGGAAGAATTCTTAGATTAGGGGAGACTAAGGAGAGACAACAAATAAATAAGATGTGGGATCCTGGATTGGATCCTAAGAAGAAAAAGAACACTATTAAAAAAAAGAAAGAAAGAAAAAAAAAACAGGCCAGGCATGGTAGCACACGCTTATAATCCCAGTACTTGGGAGGCTGAGACTGGAGGATCCGGGTTCTCGGCCAGACTCAGCTACTTAGTGAGACCCTCCACAACTTTGTGAGACCCTATTTCAAACTAAAGAATAAAGAATAGGGCTGGGGGTGTAGCTTGGACGTAGAATGCCCTTGACTTCCATCCCCAGTACTGCAAAAGAAGGAAGGAAGGGAGGGAGGGAGGGAGGGAGGGAGGGAGGGAGGAAAGAAGTGAAAATCTATGTTTTTGTTTGTTTGTTTGTTTGTTTGTTTTTGTGTGTGCGTGTGGAGGGCCTCACTAAGTAGCTGAAACTGGCTGTGAACCCAGATCCTCCTTCTCAGTCTCCCCAAGTACTGGGATTACCAGTGTGTGCCACCACACCCAGCAAAATCTATGGTTTAGTTAGTGGTGCTATTATAGAATGGCTCAGTCAACATTCTCATTGCTATAATCCAAGACAACTGACCACACAACTTAGAGGAAGGAAAATTTATTTGCTCATAGTTTTTTTTTAGATTCCAGAATTCAATCTATGTCAGGTCAGGTCTGCAGAGGTTAAGGCATGGCAGAGGGGACACAAAGAGAGGGAAAGCACAAGGCTCTGCTCTCACATCATATATGCCAGAAGCAAGAGAGCTAAAAAGCAAAGGGAATCAAAGACAAAAGCACAGTCCCTAAATCCACACCTCCAGGTACTCACCTTCTCCAGCCATACCCTACCCACCTAAATTACAGTGGATTTACCACTGATAAGATTACAACCCTCGTGACTTAATTACATGAACTCTGAATTTTTTTTTTTTCTGGTACTGAGGATTGAACTCAGGGGCATTCTACCTCCAAGCTATACCCCCAGCCCTATTTTTTATTCTATTCTTTATTTTGAAACAGGGTCTCACTAAGTAGCTGAGGCTGGCCATGAATCTGGATCCTACAGTCGCAGCCTCCCAAATGCTGGGATTACAGGTGTGCACCACAATGCCCGGCTGCCCTCATTTTACTTTAAATACTATATCTTCTAAGTTATTATTACAGAAATCTATTATATTTGTTTCCCTCAGAGCAATGGTCCTTTATCATATTGGTTACAGATGATTTTGAAAAATCTAGTAAAAGGTACTGACAACAATTCATCTGAGGGTAACAAAGCTGCTTCATCTAGGTTATAAATTAGGCCTTCACCGGGCATGGTGACACTCACCTATAATACCAGTACTTAGGAGGATGAAAAAGGGGAATTGCAGATTTGAGGCCAGCCTTAGCAACTTACCTTCAATAGCTTAGCAAGAACCTATTTCAAAATAAAAAATAAAATAAGACTGGGGGTGTAGCTCAGAGGTAGAATGCCCCTGGGGTTCAATTCCCAATACCACAAAAAAGAAAAAAAGGTTGGACCCTCAAAGATCTAAATTTTGAGAAGAACAAAGAACTACAGGGGATTGAATTAGGCAGAAGCAGGGGACTGAATTAGGCAGAAGTAGGAACTCAAGCAAGTCAGCATGCCCAGGCTCATCACCTGCACATAACCAGGAGGCACCAACATTACCCTCAAGGCTTACCTCATACTGGGAATGGCATGGTATCCCAACCGGAAGCGGAGTTTGCTGGATCCAGCAAAATCTGCAATCACCTTTTCCCCAACAGTATGCATATGTTTGAGGAGTTCAAGGTGATCCCTGGTCACAGCCTTCAGACTAGAAATGGAAGCCCATGGTAAAACTAGCCAGTGGTGACGGGCCTTAGGGTATTTATCCTTAATCACAACCACCTGCTCATCCTTATAAACCTAGCAGAGGGACACAAGAGAAGGAAAGAGATTTACTGAGAATCTTCTGTGGGCCAGGTACTGTCATAGTCATTGAGTCACTTAATTCCCATGAAAATCTTGTGCAAACCAGGCTTGGTGGCACATGCCTGTAATCTCAGTACTTGGGTGGCAGACACAGGAGGATCACAGGTTTGAGGACAGCCTCAGCAAGTAGTAAGACTCTCATCAACCTAGCAAGTTCTTGTTTCAAACTGAAAATAAAAAATAGGGCTGTCATTGTAGCTCAAAGGTAGAATGCCCCTAAGTTCCATCCCCAGTACCCAAAAAAACTTGTGCAAAGGTTTTGTTTTTTTGTGTGTGTAGGGGAGAGGGGTACTTGGGATGGAACCCAGGGGCATTCTACTTCTAAGCTATACTCCCAGCCCTGTTTTTTATTCTGTGTGTGTGTCTATGTGTGTTACTAGGGATTGAACTCAGAGGCATTCTACCTTCGAGCTACATCCCCAGCCCAATTTTATTTCTCATTTGGAAACAGGGTCTCACTAGGTTGATTAGAGTCTCACTACTTGCTAAAGCTGTCCTCGAACCTGCGATCCTCCTGTCTCAGCCTCCCAAGTACTAGGATTACATGTGTGCACCACCATGCCCAGCTTTGCAAAAGGTTTTAGCATTCCAATTTTCAGAGGTGCAAGCACTGAGACTCAGATAGGTTGACAGTGTCTTACACAAGTCACTGTTTCCAAGTGGGAAATCTAGGATTTCGACCCAGATGAAGGAAACTCCAAGGTCAGTGTTTTCAACTACCACACTATACAGTATCTACAGAGGATGCATGGTACAAAATAGTTCCCAAGGACCTGATGTAAAAATCTCTGCAGGCATGAATTCAAACACATCCTGCCTAACACAGTATAAAGTGTGACACATATGCATGGGTTCTGAAGAGCCCTAACAGACCAGGCCCCTTGTCAAGCAGGGCTCTTTGCCTTTTCCTCATGCCACAAAGGCTCCTCAAGAATGATAGCTGACTATTAATCCTAGTGCAGCACAGTCCTACAGTCACCATACATTATCTAATGCTCCCTTGAAAAGGACCAGGCTAAGGTTAACTTCTCTTAATGGTACCCAGGAGTTTTAAAGGAGTAGGCAAAAGGAATAATCTTTTAAAGAACTTAGCTTTCCTCTCAAGAACTCCAGATACTTTATTGCCAATGTGAAAAGGCACTTTTTCTCATAGAATAGCAAAATGACCTACTTAGAAGGACTGATATCCTCTGATTTCAAATAACCATGGCTTCTGTTGAGTGGTCATATCCTAAAATGTACTTAAACTCCAAAATTTTATTCTGACCTGCATTTTGGGGTCCTGCATGGAAATCTTCAAGCCTTGACTCCAGTGGCCCAGTGATTCCTAAACAAAAAAGAAAAATATGAAATGTAAATGCCAATAATTAAATATGGTATTAGTTAATATTGTGTGATAGAAAGTCCAACCAAACTTGGAAGATTAGTTTTTTTGTTTGTTTGTTTTCAGTACTGGGGATTGAACCCAGGGGCATTCTATCTCCTGGCTATGCCCCTAGTCCTATTGTTTATTCTTTTTTTTTTTTTTTTTTTGCGGTACTGGGGATTGAACTCAGGGGCATTCTACCTCCGAGTATACCCCCAGCCCTATTTTTTTATTCTTTACTTTGAAACCGGGTCTCACTAAGTTGCAGAGTGCCTAAGTAGCTGAGGCCGGCCACGAACCCGGATCCTCCGGTCTCAGTCTCCCAAATGCTGGGATTACAAGCGTGCGCCACCACGCCCAGCTCTACTGTTTATTCTTTATGTTGAAAAAGAGTCTCACTGAGTTGCAGAGAGCCTCACTAAGTAGCTGAGGCTGGCAGCAAACCCAGATCCTCCGGCCTCAGTCTCCCAAGTATTGGGATTAGAAGCATGTGCCACCACACCCAGCCAAGATTAGTTTTTGAGAATTAAATTATACTTCCATGACTTCAGTCTACTGCCATTTAGGACCATAAGCCATCCTTTTTGTCTTCCTATATTGAGAACTAGATTTCTAGATGGACAGCATAAATGCCACAGCATGAATCACATCTTCTTTTCCTCTCACACTCCAAACTACAGCCTGACCAAGTTTCCACTCTGCCATCACCATATGAATTACATTATCTGTGAAAAGTGTTGCAATGCTAACTTTCTGTAGAAATATAAACAAGTGACCCATTTTAGTTGTTCATTGTTAAATACACTATCTCTGCCTCCAAGTGCCTTACTTCAGGAATTCAAGACACAACAGCACATAAAGGGACACTCACTCAAGTGATTTTCATGCCACAAACAAGTGACTCTTTTATCATGGCTGATCATCCTCATTATGCCTAATAACCCCTTACACGTGTCTGGCTTTTACAATGTCCAAAACAATTAAGCAGGCATTATATCTCCTTTGACCTCCACGTCATCTGTCCATCACATTACCCTCACCTTTTTGATAGATGCATCTTTCACCTTGTTTGGCGGCACAGAGCATTGGCTGGGGCCATTCCCAGGTTCCATCCCAGTCCCAAGCTTAGCTTCTTGGGCAGTCTCCCTTTCTACAGAATCACTGCTGCCTGACCTCTTTCTCTTCCTGTGTGTTTCTAGGCCAGGGCTCTTTGCCTCTTCCTCAAACTCTATAATATATGGATAAAGTTCATTCACCATGTGGAGAACCTGGCCAGGCTGCAGCTTCATCTCTTGGTCCTTCCCAATTATGATGGAGTCAATGCTGGTGGGATTGACCCCTACCTATGGAATAATCAGAAAATAATTATAATAATAGCAATTGTACAGTTTAGTAATGTAGCTGCTACTGTGTTAACACTAAGTGCCAGTGCTTAATGTTCATCTATATTACTCCATCACTTCCACACCTGACAGAGAAGCCTTCTTTGGTTGGCACAGATACTCTAAAGGCAACAGTGTAAGAAAACCATCAAGTAGGGCCAAGCATGGTGGTGCACACTTGTAATCCCAGTACTTGGGAGGCTGAAATCAAGGATCCGGGTTCATGGCCAGCCTCAGCTACTTAGTGAGGCACTCTGCAACTTAGTGAGACCCTGCTTCAAAATAAAGAATAAAAAATGAGGCTGGGGCTGGGGCTCAGAGGTAGAATGTACCTTAGTTCAATTCCCAGTACTGCAATAAAAAAAGAAAACCATCAAGTAACCCAGGAGTGGTGGCACAGGCCTGTAATCTCAATACTAGGGAGGCTAAGACAGGAAGATTCCAGGTTTGGGATCAGCCTCAGCAACTCAGCAAGCCTCTCAAAAACTTAGTGAAATACTGTTAAAAAAAAAAAATTAAAAAGGGTTGGGGGTGTAGTTTGGAGGTAGAATGCCCATGGGTTCAATCCCCAGTACCACAAAAAAAGAAAAAGAAAACCATCAAGCATAAATCACATACCTGTTTAACTTTGACATATCCTTTGTTACACTCTGCTTTTAACTGTACTGAAAGAGATTGAAAAAAATTAAACACAAATGCAACAAAAACCAGGCCCTTGCCCCTGTTCTCCCTAAGGGACTACAAAGCGTCACTGCAGAAGGCAACCTGCTGGGCGTGGTGGTGCACAACTGTAATCCCAGTACTTGGGAGGCTGAGACAGGAGGATAACAGGTTCAAAACCAGCCTCAGTTATCTAGTGAGGCTCTCAGCAACTTAGCAAGACCTTGTTTCAAAATAAAAAATAAAAAATAGGGCTGGGGGTGTAGCTTGGAGGTAGAATGAATGCCCCTGGGTTCAATCCCTGGCACCACAAAAAAAAAAAAAGTCAACCTGACAGATGAGCAATTGCCTGATATGCAGGTGGCTGGGACTCCAAATCCCACTAATTTCTAAGAGCTTCAAATCTTTCCATAAATATCTATCAGTGTACACACTCCCTTAGCTATTGCTAATATCCTGTGAGACAGCTTCAGTGAATCCCTACAATTCTTCCTGTGCTAAAACCCTTGGCTGGCTCAGGATCACAGATTCTTGCCAACAGAAGAAAGTCCAAACTTCTGGCTCAGGGTTAAATCAGGCTTACCCTATTATTAAAAAATAGCTATTAGCCAGACATTACACTTGTAATTCCAGTACTTAGGACACTGAGACAGAAGGATCAAAGGTTCAAAGACAGCTTTAGCAAACTAGTAAGACCCTGTTTCAAAACAAAAATAAAAAAGACTGGGTATATCTCGGAGGTAGAATGCCCCTGGGTTCAACCCCAGTAGAAGAAAAAACAAAAAACAACAACAACAACAAAAACTATTGAGAGCTGAGGGTATTGATCAATGGTAGAGAGCTTACTTAGCATGTACAAGGACCTGGGTTTGATCACCAGCAGCAAAATAAAAATATTTTTTAAACCTTTTTCTGTGTGGGAAAAAAAAGAGATTTTTTTTTTCTTTTTTCTGTGTGTGTGTGGGGGGGGCGGTTACTGGGGATTCAACCCAGGTACATTCTACCTCCAAGGTATACCCCCAACCCTAGGTTTTGTTTTGTTTTGTTTTTTGTTGTTGTTGTTTTTGAGGCAGGGTCTCACTAAGTTGCTGAGAGTCTTGCTATGTTGCTAAGGCTGGCCTTGAACCTGCAATTCTCCTGTCTCAGCCTCCCAAGTACTAGGATTACAGGTGCACACCACCATGCACAACCAAGATTTTTTAAAACAAAAAATTATCAGATGCCTTCAATAGAGAAAGAAGTAAAAACAGAAAACTCAGCTGGCCTTGGTTAAATGGAATAGAAATAAAGTTCTAGAAAAAGAACTGCAAAACCAGGAGTGGTGGCGCACGCTTGTAATCCCAGTACTTGGGAGGCTAAGACGGGAGAATCCAGGTTCATGGCCAGCCTCAGCTAGTGAGGCCCTCCACAACTTAGTGAGACTGTGTTTCAGAATAAAAAATACCACAACTTAGTGAGACCCTGTTTCAAAATAAAGAATAAAAAATAGGGCTAGGGGTGTAGCTCGGAGGTAGAATGCCCCTGAGTTCAATCCCCAGTACTGCAAAAAAAAAAAAAAAAAAAAAAAAAAAAAAATAGGGCTGAGGGTGTAACTTGGAAGTAGAATGCCCCTGGGTTCCATTCCCAGTACCAAAAAAAAAAAAAAAAGAACTGCAGGGCTAGAACAGTCTGTGCATGTGTAAGAAGAGGTAACATTGAGCACACATGTCTAGATAAGTGAACAAAGGATCTGGAGTTGCAGCAGGAGCAAGAGACACCACAGTTTCTCACCAGGAAAAGACAGGCAGAGGGCCACCTGACACACACATGCCCCTATAGTTGCTGCTGTGAGGAAGGGGATAGAGAGAAGTAGGAGCTGCCTCTGTAGCTTGGGCCGAGCCAACTCAAACATGGCTTTTTTTCCTCCTTAGATTAACACACGTAGGAAAGTCCATAATCAGGAGTGCATACTCCAGCTCTCCAAGTCTAACCATTAGGAATATGGGGGTCACACTGCCAGCAACAATGAGCATGTCCAAAAATTATTGGAAAAAGTGAGGTACATGGTAAGGCTTTTTCCTAAAGGACTTTCATTACATTTCATTACAGATAAGAGCTAGAAGGTGTGTGTGTGTGTGTGTGTGTGTGTGTGTGTGTGTGTGTGTGTGTGTGTTGTTTTACTGGGGATTGAACTCAGGTGTGTTCTATCTCTGAGCTATACCCCCAGCCCAGTTTTATTTTTTATTTTGAAACCAGATCTCACTAAGTTGCTGAGGTTAGTCTCCAACCTGGGATCCTCCTAGCTCGGCCTCCCAAGTACTGGGATTCCAGCTGGGAATGGTGAGCCACCATTCCCAGCTGGAAGCCATATCTTATAAAGATGTTATGCTCTGATTGAGGCTGTGTGAAAAGGATGGAGCCACCACACTCCTTCTCAGACATGGTTTTAGCCTGGAGATTCCAGAATTTATCTGTCTTGCTTCCCAATGTGTAATCTTCCTGGGCAAAGCAGAGTATAGGACTCAATTCCATCATCCCATGGTAAAAGGATGGAACTTGCCAGGCGTGACGGTGCATGCTTGTAATCCCAGTACTTGGGAAGCTGAGACAGAAGGATCGCGGGTTCAAGATAAGCCTCATCAAGTAGTGAGAGTCTCCTCAACCTAGAGAGACCCTGTTTCAAAAAATAAAAATAAAATAGGGCTGGGCTGTAGCTCAGAGGTAGAATGCCTCTGCGTTCAATCCCCAGTACCACAAAAAAAAAAGGATGGAACTTGCCTGCTCCCAAACCTCACCCCACCCTGCCTTGAATGTTACCACACTGGGAGGGCAGAATCAGGAATAGGGACCTGAGCTTTGTTTTTGGTAGACAATAGGTTTTTCCATAAAGAATTCCCAGAAATGTGCACCTCTGGAACCAAACATGGTAATCTCCACATTCCTAAGACCAGTTAGTTACCTTGCTGGCGAGAACATTTCTTGTCAGTGATCTTGGTCTCTGGGCTACGCCCAATCACAACTGCTTCCAAATGTGGAAGTTTGATTCTCTGGTGCTGGAGGTCCTGTCTCACCAACCAGCACACCTTCATCATCACTCTAAGAAACAAAACAAGAGAATCACAGGAAAAACATCCACTAGCATAAATCCTCCAGGGCCATACCCTAACACCACCATACATGTGATTTATCACAGTTCATCTTGAGGCAAGTGACTTCACTCCATAGCCTCAATTTCCTCACCTACAAATCTGTGATAATGACAGGACTCCACAGGCTCCTGCGTGAATTAAATGAGATAATGTGTGTGTTTACCTCCCTGCTTGAAAAATGCTAAGCAACCAAACATTTGTCGCACATTTATTGATATAGTCTGTGCTGGGCGTTAGGCTGTATTCCTTTGGGGGTGAATAAAACATTGCCCCTGTACTTGAGGTTTGGGTGTAGTGGGGCAGACACATTGTAGTGTGCAATATAAGATGATACACAATATACAGAAAAAAACCAAATATGGCATTAGCCCAGTGAGAGGACTAACTGGTTCCTGAGGAGAGTATTAAAAAGGTTTAAGAAGAAGGCACAAGTATCAGTGTTTTAAAAAATGTGAAGAAGCCAGGCATGGTGGCCCACACTTGTAATCACAGTACTTGGGTGGCTGAGACAGGAGGATCTGGGTTCTCAGCCAGCATCAGTTACCTAGTGAGGCCTCTGCAACTTAGTGAGATCCTGTTTCAAAATAAAGAATGAAAAATAGGGCTGGGGGTGTAGCTCGGAGGTAGAATGTTCCTGGGTTCAATCCCCAGTACTACAAAAAAAAAAAAAAAAGTGAAGGAGTTTGCCTAACAGAGAACTAAGGACATAAAACAAAGATGTTCTCACGTGTCTTTGTATTTTAGGTTTCCCTTCCTAAATTTTTTTTTTTTTTTCCTTACTGGGGATGGAACCCAGGGGCATTCTACCTCCGAGCTACACCCCCAGCCCTATTTTTTATTCTTTATTTTGAAACAGGGTTTCACTAAGTTGCGGAGGGCCTCACTAGGTAGCTGAGGCTGGCCGGGAACCGGATCCTCCCGTCTCAGCCTCCCAAGTACTAGGATTACAAGCGTGCATCACCACGCCCGGCTTGTTGTTAATCTCTTATTGTGCCTGATTTATAAACTAAACTTAAATCACATGTATGCATATATAGGGGGAAAAAGTATGTAGAGATTTTGATACTATTCATGGCTTCAGCCAGTCACTGGAATGTGTCCCCACAAATAAGCAGGGACTACTGTAGTAGGGACAGAGAAGAGAGTACAGACTTGAGAAATACTTAGGTGGTAAAACATAAAGACTTAGTGATGAATATAAGAGTAAATTCGGGGAAGATTCTGAGTTCAGTTTCAGGCCTCTGAATTTGAAGCGTTTGTGGGACTTGCAAGCAGAACTGTACAGCAAGGTAGTCAAATGTGCGGGTGAATCTCAGAAAAGAAACCTAAGTAGCCAGGCGAGGTGGTACACGCTTGTAGTCCCAGTACTTGGGAGGCTGAGAAGGAAGGAGACAGGAGGATCCAGGTTGCCCGCCAGCCTCAGCTACTTAGTGAGGCCCTCCACAACTTAGTGAGACCTTGTTTCAAAATAAAGAATAAAAAATAGAACTCGGAGGTAGAATGCCCCTGGTTTCAATCCCCAGGACTGCAATTTTTTTAAAAAATGAAAAAAAAGAAACCTAAGCTGACAGCTCTATTTGGAAGCATGTAGTATGGAGTTTAGAGCAGCTAATGTGCTCTCTCAGGCAGTATATAAAAAATGAAAAGAGCAGTGGGCCAAGTCACAAGCATGGAAACATCCAGTATTTTAGAAAAGGAGGAAAAAGACTATTCACAGGAGTAATGGCTGGTAAGAGGATCACATGGAGAAACAGCTTCTTAAAGGAGAAGCTTCTTAAAAGAAAGGTACTGTCTTACTCATCTCTGTATCACAATAAATATTTGCTGAATAAATAAGATGAAAGTATTGTTCTGGAAAGCAAAGAGTAGGATATAGGAGGTATGATCGAGTTTCAGAAGCTGCACAGGGATTGAACAGCGATTAGAAAATAGCTACCTGATTTGATAATCAATCACGAGTGACTGGTGAAGGTAGGGTTAAAGTGGGTGCTGTTGACATGTAAAAAAAAATCGAAGTGTTGACTGTAACTAAGATTAAAGGGTACAAATTCTTTTTTTTTTTTTTTTCGGTACTGGGGATTGAACTCAGGGGCATTCTACCTCCGAGCTACACCCCCAGCCCTATTTTTTATTCTTTATTTTGAAACTGGGTCTCACTAAGTTGCGGAGTGCCTAACTAGGTAGCTGAGACTGGCCGCGAACCTGGATCCTCCTGTCTCAGCCTTCCAAATGCTGGGATTACAAGCGTGGTCCACCACACCCGGCTAAAGGGTACAAATTCTACTGTCTCCCCACTTGAACAATCCTGCCTCAAATGTTCTATGAAATTCCCGATATACGCCAAATTCCCCAAACGCTCCAAACCCAGAGCACATTAGTTCCAAACGGCATAGAACTCCGCGGTCACTGTCTGCCTGGGAATAGGCTCACGTCCGGCGCTCAGTGAGGCCCCTGGAGGATGCTGGCCAGGGCCTCGCGATCCCTCTAGAGGCCTTTCTGGAGGAAAGTGTCTTTCCCGACAGGTTGTGGCTGTCTGTGCTAGAACGTGCCCATTTTCTCATCTTCTTGTGCTTGTGCTGTGACCTAACTAGGTACAGGTGTCAGGGACACGCGGGAGCTAACCAGCGTTTAGCGGAGAGCAGTGTGAGCGCTCGCCGAGACTCGCCCCGAGCGCGGGAGGGGCACCGGGCAGCGTCCGTCCGCCCAGAAAGACGCCAAGCGAGCGTCGCTCCAGGCACATCACTCCAGGACACCGGTAGCCCCGGCCTACACACCAGGTCCCCACCCAGCCAGGCAGCAGACGAGGAAGGCCGATCAGTGCCTTACCTCGAGGTGCCGGCGCCCGGCGCGTCACGTTATCCGTCTGCGCCCTTCCGCTTCCGGCGCTGCTGGATGACGTCACTGGACGGCTGCGTAGGATGACCCGAGACGTTACCTGCGCGTACCCAAAGATGGACTGAAAGCGCCCGCCCCAATGGTCCCTGGCTAACCCGTGCATGGTTCCCAGCAGTTAGTTATGCCAGTGGTGAAAGCTCTCTCAGCATCCCTCCACCTGAGGGCCCCGCGCAGCGTGAATTAGAGGTTTCTTTTTTTTTTTTTTTTTTTTTGCGGCACTGGGGATTGAACTCAGGGGCATTCTACCTCCGAGCTATACCCCAGCCCTATTTTTTATTCTTTATTTTGAAACCGAGTCTCACTAAGTTGCGGAGGGCCTCACTAGGTAGCTGAGGCTGGCCGCGAACCCGGATCCTCCGGTCTCAGCCTCCCGAATGCTGGGATTACAAGCGTGCGCCACCACGCCCGGCTCTTGTAGTTTTTGTTTTTAATGCTGTATCCAGTAACTGAACTGAGGGACCATCAGAGGAGAAAAGCAAGAAGCCAAGATGAGATATGTGTACTGATTTTTATAGTAATTCCAGGATGTTCCTGTAGAGTCATGTATTATAATTATTCAGTCATCTTAGCATATGAAAGAACTCCTACATCCTAAATGAAAGCATAGTATAGAATTTTTCTCAAATGCAATGGAAACTGAGACTTGGGGTCAGTCCCACTTCTTGACCAAACTGGAATATTGTTTCCTTCCACAGAAAAGCAGAGACTTCACAGTATGATAGAGCTATCAAGACAAAGGGTAGAAAGCTCTTACAGGAAAGAAGACCTTGCTTTTTCTAGCAGAGAAGATCCAGGTTTGTATTAGGTTCACACCAGGAAATAGAAAAGCAAGGAAGCATCTTAGCAGCCACACAAGGCTCAAAACTGAGGAATGTGGTCACAAACTGCTTAAGATAAAACAAGGAGGTACCTCTGAGGACTTCACCAGTTTTGTTATGCACTTAGAATTAAGCTTCCCTTAGCCTGGGCTTCTACCTCACCTGCCTTTGTGTGTCTTCCGTCTAAAAATTGGATTAGATCGTTTGTTTTTTTGTTTTTTGGTTTTTTGCGGTACTGGAGATTGAAATCAGGGGCATTCTACCTCCGAGCTATACCCCCAGCCCTATTTTTTATTCTTTATTTTGAAACAGGGTCTCGCTAAGTTTCGGAGTGCCTCACTAGGTAGCTGAGGCTGGCCTCGAACCCGGATCCTCCGGTCTCAGCCTCCCAAATGCTGGGATTACAAGCGTACGCCACCACACCCGGCTTGATTAGATCGTTCTAATTGCATTATTCACCATGTAAGGTGCAAAATTGGACAGAGTTTCCATGCCCAGCTTGTTAGGTCTAGTCCATTGTCTACAGTGTATTAGTGGCCAGACAAGCAAGATCACATGGCACAATGCCTTTTATTTTTAATTTGAAACAGGGTCTTGCTAACTTGCTGAGGTCTCCCTAAATTGCTCAGGCTATCCTGGAATCTGTGATCCTCCTGTCTCAGTCTCCCAAGCACTAGGATTACAGGTGTGCACCACCATGACTGGCTTGATAATTCTTTTTCTTTTTCTTTTCGGTACAGGGGATGAACCCAGGGGCATTCTACCTCTGAGCTACACCCCCAGCCCTTTTTTTTTTTTTTTTTCGATACTGGGGATTGATCTCAGGGGCATTCTACCTTCGAGCTATACCCCCAGCCCTTTTTTTTCATTCTTTATTTTGAAACAGGGTCTCACGAAGTTGCAGAGTGCCTCACTAGGTGGTTGAGGCTAGCCTCGAACCCAGATCCTCTGGTCTCAGCCTCCCAAATGCTGGGATTACAAGCATGTGCCACCATGAAAGGCTGGTAATTCTGTTTTTAATACCTTGAGGAACTGCTGTAATGTTTTTCATAGTGACTGTACCATTTTATATTCCCACCAATACTGCAAAAGGGTTCCAATTTCTCCACATACTTGTCAACACTTGTTTTGCTTTGTAGCAGCTATCCTCATCCACAGTGATACCTCACTGATTTTTTTTTTTTTTTTTTTTTTTTTTTTTAGGTACTGGGGATTGAACCCAGGGGCATTCTAACTCCAAGCTACACCCAGCCCTATTTTTTTATTCTTTATTTTTGAAACACAGTCTCACTAATTTGCAGAGGGCCTCACCAAGTAGCTGGGGCTGGCCACAAACCTGCAATCTTCCTTTCTCTCACTGTGATTTTGATTTGCATTTCTCTAATGATTACTAATGTTGATCTTTTTATAGACTTCTTTTCCATTTGTGTATCATCTTTGGAAAAAGGTCTGTTCATGCCCTTTGTCTATTTTTAATTAGGTTATTTGTTTTATTGTTTTTGTTGTGTTGTAGGAGTTGGTTTTTTTTTTTTGGGGGGGGGGGTATTGAGGATTAACCCAGAGGTGCTCTACCACTGAGCTATAACCCTAGCCCTTTTTATTTTTTATTTTGAAACAAGGTCTCTCTAAATTGCTGAGGCTGGCCTTGAACTTGTGATCCTCCTGTCTTAGACTCTTAGAGTTCTTTATATATTTTGGATATTAACTTCCGACCCGATATAAGATTTGCAAGCCAGGCATGGTGGCACACACTTGTAATCCTAGTACTTGGGAGGCTGAGACAGGAGGATCTGGGTTCGCAGCCAGCCTCAGCTACTTAGTGAGGCTCTCTGCAACTTAGTGAGACCTTGTTTCAAAATAAAGAATAAAAAATAGGGCTGGGGGTATAGCTCAGAGGTGGAATGCCCCTGAATTCAATCCCCAGTACTGCAAAATAAATAAATAAATAAAAATTTAAAAATAAAGAATAAAAAATAGGGCTAGGGGTATAGCTCGGAGGTAGAATGCCCCTGGGTTCAATCCCCAGTACTGCAAATAAATAAATAAATAAAGCCAGGAGTGGTGGCACATGCTTGTAATCCCAGTACTTGGGAGGCTGAGACTGGAGGATCCAAGTTCACAGCCAGCCTCAGCTACTTAGTGAGGCCCTCTATAACTTAGTGAGACCCTATTTCAAAATAAAGAATAAAAAATAGGGCTGGGGGTGTAGCTCAGAGGTAGAATGCCCCTGGGTTCAATCCCCAGTACTACATTAAAAAAAAAAATCAACAAATTGTCAAGTGTGGTGGCACATGCTTAAAATCCCAGTACTTGGTAGGCTGAGACAGGAGGATCGTAAGTTCAAGGTCCTTTTTGAGTAGAAATGCAATGTCTGTGGACAGCAACTCTGATACAAAATTTTCACAGTACATTAATTCCTTTGTCCTTTCTGAGGTCTTCCCTATCTTGGGATTTGAGGGCGTCTCCCTGCTGGGATCAAAGGCTGTTTTTTTTTCAGCAACCTCAAAACCTTCTGGGGTCTGGGGAGAAGCTGATTCATAACCCATGTCCCCATATCTACAACTGACCATAGCCACCACTGTAGACATGTGACTGACACCAAAAATAAATAGGGTTGGGGTTATAGCTCAGAGGTAGAACACCTCTGGGTTCAATCCCTGGTACAACCTGCCCCTCCTCCATGCACACACACAGAGATCAATCAATCTAGCAAATTCTGGCAACAAATACTTAGAATTGTGAATTGCTGACATGTCTTCTCCAGTTTATTACTGTTTGCACTCACTTATTTGTATAACATATCTGGCCCTCTGAAGCCTCTTCTTTCTTGGAAACTTTTTTTTTTGTACTGGGTATTGAAGCCAGGGGCATTCTATCTCCAAGCTACACCCTCAGCCCTTTTTCATTTTTTATTTTGAAACAGGGTCTCACTAAGTTGCTAAGGATCTCACTAAATTGCAAAGGCTGGCCTCGAACCTGAGGTCCTCTGTCTCAACCTCCCAAGTCCTGGAATTACAGGCCAGGGGCACCACATCCAGCTATTTCTTTGAATTTTGAGACTTTGAGACTCCTAATCTAAGAGAAAAGTGGATGGAGCCAGAGGACCTACCTGGTCTAAGGAAAAAGCAGTTGGAGCCAAAGGCTGTGGTGTCTCATTCAGAGACCTGCTCAGAAGGAAAGTATGAGGTTCTGGGAGAGAGTACAGTTAGGAAATCACTTTTTGTTTTGATGTTTTGGGAGGTCATATTAGGGTTCTCTAGAGAAACATTGGGGCTGGAGAAAATTGAGAAGGGAGTCATAAAGGCCTGGGGAAAGGTTAATTAACCTAAGTCCTGATGGATGGAAAGGAAATAGACAAGTGAAGACTTGATGGAAGAATATTCTAGCTCTATGATTCAAACTGAGAAAAAAGAATGTACAAAATCCCTACAGCAAAGCTGTAGCATATTCTTTCAGGTATGATGGAAGTCCTATGGAGCCAAAAGTCCAAAGGAGTTGATAGTGAAAGGAAAATGGTGAAATCTGAGCAAGAGCCAGACAGTGGTCCACTTAGGAACTGTATGTGGATTCCTCATTCAATGAGAAAACCCTGAGGAGTCAGCTGGCGA
>PVLC010033756.1:0-17237 GCA_004027655.1 Graphiurus murinus | reverse complement strand
CATTCTTTTGAAAACTCTTGCTGTATAAAAGACTATTAAAGAGGATGGGAAAACAAACTAAAAATAGACTGGGAAGAAATTATTTGAAACCCATATATCTTACAAAGAATTCATATCTAGAATATATAAAAATTATTAAAATTCAACAGTAAAACCAGAAATAACCCAATTACAAAATGGTCATGGTGGTCTATGCCAGTAATCTCAATACTTGGGAGGCTAAGATAGGAGGATTGCAGATTTGTGGCCAACCTCAGCAACTGAGAGAGACCTTATTTTGAAATAAAAAATAAAATTTGGTTGAGGTATAGCTCAGAAGTAGAATGCCCCTGGACTCATTCTCTAGTACCAAAAAAAAAAAAAAAAAAAAAGGAGGGGAGACCCAAATAAAATAGACAGTATGATGTATGATTATAATGTACCAATAAAAGAATATTCAAAAAAAAGAAAATGGGCAAAAGACATGAAAAGACTTTTCACCAAAAGGCATATAAAATGGCAAATAATCACATAAATGTGTGTGACTAGCCATTAGTAAAATGAAAACTAATAACAAGACAGTATGTGGCTACATACTATCTATCATTCATGTATTTATTTGCTTATTGTGGTATTGAAGATTGAAATAAGAGGCATTCTACTTCTGAGCTACAACTTCAGCCCTTTTTTGCTTTTTGTTTTGAAACAGTGTCTTGCTAGGTTACTGAGAGTCTCACTAAATTGTTGAGGCTGATCTCGAACCTGTGATCCTCCTGTCTTAGTCTCCCAAGTACTGGGAATACAGGTGTATTCCACCATGCCTGGCATAACATACTTATTAAAACTGATAAAATTAAAAAGAAATAGTATCCAAAACCCTAATATGCCCATTTTTAAAAATGGGTGAAAACTTGAATAGTTATTTCTCAAAACAAACAAACAAATAAAAAATGGGCAAAAGACATGAAGAGACATTTCATGTAACAGGTACATGGAAAGATGTTCAACATCTTAAATCATCAGAGAGAAATATAAATCAAAATAAAAATTAGATATTACTTTATGCCTTTTACAATGGCTATTATCTAATAAACAAAAGAAAGTATGTTGGAGAGAACATGGAGAAATTTGAACATTGTACATGGTGGGTAGGAATACAAAATAGTGTAGCTGCTGTGGAAAATAGCAATCAAGTTATTCAAAAATTAAAAATAGTACTACTAGATAATCTGGCAATTTTACTTCTAAGTATTTATTTAAAAAAATGAAATTGGGATTTCAAAAATATATCAGCAAAACAATGTTCATTATAGTACTTTTTACAATAGCCAAGGTTGGCAACAACCTAGATATCCATAGGTAGATGAATGGATA
Organism: Graphiurus murinus; assembly: GCA_004027655.1. Taxonomy (NCBI): domain Eukaryota; kingdom Metazoa; phylum Chordata; class Mammalia; order Rodentia; family Gliridae; genus Graphiurus; species Graphiurus murinus. The sequence goes on along the minus strand of PVLC010033756.1, from coordinate 15,884 downwards.
AAGAATAATATGGTATATATTAAATATGTCAGTCTTATAGTAGAAAGAAATCCTGCAATGTGACAACATGGATAAACCTTGAAGATGTTATGATAAGCTTAATTAACTTGTCATAGAGGGGTAAATACTCTCATATGAGGTGACTGAAAGAATCAAACTCAGAATAGAGAGGAAAATGGTGGATCCCAAGGTTTAGGAGAAGAATAAAAAGAAGAATTGCTAATAAATGGATATAAAGCTTCAATTATGCAACAAGAATAATTTCTAGAGATCTGCTATACAACATTGAGCCCATAGAAAACAATGCTATCTTGTACACTTAAAATTTTTGTTAGCCAGGCATGGTGGCACACACCTGTAATCCCAGTACTTGGGAGGCTGAGACAGGAGAATTGTAGATTCAAGGACAGTGTCAGCAATTACTGAGGCCATCAACAACTCAGTGAGACCCTGTTTCCAAAGAAAAAAATAAAACAAGGAATTGGGCTGTGGGTGTAACTCAGATATAGAACACCTCTTGGCTCAATCTCTAATACCACACACACACACACACACACACACACACACACACACACACACAATTGTTAAGAACATAGGTCTCATGCAAAGTGATTTTACTATAGTATATTAAAAAAAGCAACAATATCAAATACTGGCAAGCATGTAGAGGAATGAGATTTCTCATGCATGAGAATGTAATGTGATACAGCCACTCTGGAAAATAGTTTGGTAGCTTAATAAAAAAAATACCACATATATTTACTCTTCAATCCAACAAATGAACTGCTGGACATTTATCCCAGAGAAATGAAATATATTTCCACACAGAAGTCTGTTTGTAATAGCCAAAAACTAGAAATTATTACAATGCTGATTAAACAAAAATCAGTCTCAGAAGATGATTGCATACGGTATGATTCCACTTATATAACATTCTCAAAATGACAAAATTTGAAAGATGGAAAACAGATTAGTGGCTACCAGGATTAGGAACATTGGGGCAATGGGGGTGGGCATGACTATGAAGGAGATGTTTGTGATGATGGAAAAGTTCTCTGTTTTGATTATAGTGGTGGTTGCACAAATCCAGAGATGTGATAAAATTACAAAATTACATGCTGTTCACATCCATTGTACTAATGTTAAATTTCAGGTTTTGGTCCTGTACTATAATTATATAAGACTAAACCATGTGAGAATTATGGGGGTTCTTCCTATACCATTTATGCATTTCCCTGTAAAAATGCAAAGTAAAATTACCCCACAAACTTATTAATAATTGCAATAGATATAAATGGATTAAATGCTTCAATTATGAAATGATATCAGATTAGATTTTTGATTTTTAAAGTTAAATTTTGTTTAATAGAATTTGCTGTTTTTAAAGCATTGGAAAGTTTGAATAAAAATGATGGACGTGAGAAGCCAAAGACAGGTGTTCTATTGATCTTAATATCAAAGAAGTTTGAAGCAAAAACTACAGTAAGATCCATTCATCTTTTGATGGACATTTTGGCTGCTTCTACAGTTTGGCAATTGTGAATTGTGTTGCTATAAACATAGATACACATGCATTAGTCTGATAGCTTGGTTTCTATTCATTTGGGTAGATACCCAGAAGTGGTATTGCTGGATCATATGGTAGTTTCATTCCCATTCATCTGAGGATCCTCCATACTGTTTTCCAAAGTGGTTGCACTAATCTACAGTACCACCAACAATGTATTAGGGTTCCCACTTCTCCACACCCTCACCAGCATTTGTTACTGTTTGCGTTTTTAATGATTGCCATTCTAATTGAGGTTAGGTGAAATCTCAAGGTAGTTTTGGTTTACATCTTTGATTGCTAATGATAGTGAACATTTTTTCATACATTTATTGGCTATTTGTATTTCTTCCTTTGTAAAGTGCCTATTTAGTTCACTTGCTTATTTTGTTTGATTGGGTTATTTGTTTCCTTAGCTGTGAATTTCTTGAGTTCTCTGTATATTCTAGATATTAGTCCTCTATCGGAGAAGGAGTTGGCAAGTTTTCTTCCGTTCTGTGGGCTCTCTGTTGAGGTTCTTGATAGTTTCCTTTGTTGCACAGAAGCTCTTCAGTTTAATGCAATCCCATGTATTGATATTCCTTTTAATTTCCTGTGCCTTTCGGGTATTGTTGAGAAAGTTTTTACCTGTGCCTGTGCATTGAAGTGTTGGACCTATGCCCTCTTCAAGTAGCTGCAAGGTCTCTGGCCTGACTTCCAGGTCTTTAATCCGTCTTGAATTGACTCTTGTGCAGGGTGAGAAAGTGGGGTTTATTTCCATTTTCCTGCGTATAGTTAACCAGTTTTGCCAACACCATTTGTTGAAGAGGCTATCACACAATAGAATTTTACTCAGCCATAAAGAAGAACAAAATCATGTCATTTCTAGGGAAATGGATGGAACTGGAAAATATTATATTAAGTGAGATTAGTCAGTTACAAAAAGTAAAGAATCAGATGCTCTTCCTATATGAGGAAGCTAGGGAGAAAGTGGGTCATAGGCCGGACTCTAGACAAAGAAGGAGAAACATTAGATGAGCAAAGGTGACTTAACTGAAGGTGGGGAAGGTGGGGAGAGAGAAACACCCTAATGCACATGAAGTACTCTCACAAACATACCAAAGTCAATCACTAAACCAAATGTGAGAAGGGAATGGGACAGGAATTAGGGAAGGGTTAAATGAGAGATGTATGCCTCTTCTAGCTTGTACCTTACAAAGATATATGATTAAAATGCACCAATAAAAATATTTTTTAAAAAAACTATGGTGAGCAAAAACATGAGTTTGAAGATCTATTCTTTTGAGTATTTGTTTAGTGTTATAGTATTAGCCATTCCGGGATCACTACAATGGAAATTTAAAAAATAAAAATTCATGGCTCATTAATGATGGAATACTACCATTACTTAAACACACACGCACACACATACACACACACACATACTATATATATATAAAATTTACTTTAACATCGACATAAATTTTAAGTAAGTAAAAAATTGATAGTACATTTTTGTGGTTCATATCGTGACTATTTCTTTCACTCTAGTCAAAATCTTCTGCATGTATGGTTTTCTTTGTCTGATTCTGTTGCTATCTTCCCATGGCTTGAGTTTGCAAAAGACCTTTAGGGATCATGTCCTGTTGTTCTAAACTCATCTATTTATTCTCCTATTTTATTAGTGGCCACATCTTGATTTCACAAATATCTCTATTGATTTCATATTTCACTCTCCCAGTATTATAAAACTGTTTAGAAAGCAGGTATTATTAAAATGGAGAAAGTGAAGGAATCTTCTGGGAAGAAGACTATATAGTGAACAGCTAGAGAAGAAGCTAGAGAATATCTTTATATCCATAGAAATTGCCACTTTGCAAGTTAAAACTAGCTTATTCCATTTCAGTCTCTTCCATTGGTAACTTTTGTTTTCCCTGAGAAACTCTTCAATAATGATCTGTCATGAAGAAACCTTATTTGAAAACAGAAGCCCAAGAAGGTCCTCTGAGATTAAATGCCATTTAGATTTCTCTTTATATTTATATTGTTTAAATGCTGATAGCTGCCTGTATAACTCAGGGAAAAGATATTTCCTTTTTAAAATAACTGTATCATAATAATTAATCCTATCTTTTTATATTCACATAAAGTTTTGAATTTCATGAAGCAATTTGTGTGGGTGTGTGTGGTACTGGATTGAAGCCAGTGGCATTCTACCTCTGAGCTACACCCCCAGCTCTTTTTATTTTGAAAAAGTATCTCACTAAGTTGCTGAGGTTCTCATTAAGTCACTGAGGCTGGACTTGTGATTGATTTTCCTGTCTCAGTCTCCCAAGTACTGGGATTTTCGGCATACCTCACTGAGCCAGCTTTCACGAGGTTATTCTGATAAACAATAACCATTTTCTTTTTTTTGGCCTTCACAATTGTTCTGATTTTTTTCATGGTAATAATTGTTATCATTCCCATTTACAGAGAAGGCAACTGAGGCTCAGGAGTCATATGCCTTACTTGGAAGCACACAACTATTCCATGGCAGAGCTTGGCCTCAAACTCTGTCTCCGTGACTTCTAGTGTAGCTCTTTTGATCTCATCATGCTCTCTTTCTTCCTTTACTCATGACAGTGCAGTGGGTCCTGCTCTTACGTAAAAAGTATCTCAGGAAAAGTGTGCACACCTCTCTCTTTGCTATCTTCCCATTTCTGTGCTCGTGCCTCAAGCTTCCCTTTCCCTGGAGCCCATCTGGTACACAGGAGCCAGGCTGCTGCAATCTGCCTGCTGCAAATTTGTCTTTCTTCAGCAAATTTATATGGTTGTTTCTGCTACAGCATGTGGTCCCATGGCAAATTTATCACAGACTGATTGCTGGGTTTTGTTGCCTCCCAATGTCATTTGAAGCCAAAGTGATTAAATAGTACCCAAATCAGGATAGGTGCTGTGCCAAAGCACAGCCCACATGAAAAGCCCCAACTGGGAAAATAAGATTGGCAGCATTATCAATATTGAATATTCTGATAAAATTTCACTGATGAAAGGCAACGAAAGACTGCTGAGGAATATAAATGAAAACAAAGTGTTGATTTTATTCTTTTAATAAAAAAGGCAACTTTATTTGGATTCACATCAGAGCCTAATTATTGATTTCATCACCACAAATGAAAAACAGAAGGACTGTAGGGAAACAAGAGCCAACAAAAACAGAGCAAAAAGTGGGGAGAAAGTAGAAGGGATATTGAGAAATTGTACACAAGGAGTATAAAGAACAGCCACAGTGAGAAGAGAGTTCATAAATAGGAAAGATCGAGCCTGCAGCCACTACATTTCAAATTTCTTCGGATTCAAAGCCCAATGCCTGTCTCGAGGTGAACTTGAGGATGTCACAATGACCAGAATATACCTGAGCTATTTCTCAAGGATGCGATTCATCTATAATGTCAGTGTAGTCTTGTGCATACAAAAACACTTTAAAAGTAACTTTCTTTTAATTTATACAATAAAAATAAATTGCCCTAGTGGGCTGGGGATGTAGTTCAGCAGAAGCTTTCCTGGTACATGGGAGTCCCTGGGTTCAGTACCCAGCACATCAAAAAGAGAAAAAAAATGTTTAAAAATAAACTACTCGAGAAGGCTTTGCTTTCTGATTACATTTGGAGGACTTGCTGCTTTACCCAGGCCAGAGCAGAATCTGCTTTGTTATAATAAATAAATAAATAAATAAATAAATAAATAAATAAATAAATAAATACAAAAATAAAACTCACCTTTGATGTACTCAGAACATAGTCAGTTTGAAACTCCAAAGAGGATAATCAAGGAAGAAATTTAAGAAAGCAGGAAACAAGTTTTAGTAAAAATGTTGACTTTGGGGGGGGGGAGCGGGGAGAAGGGAATTGGAAAAGAAGGAAATCTGGCCCTGAGATCATGCTGAGGGGTCGGTTAGACTCACCACTGAACTGGCTACTGCCCAGATTTTTTTGTTTGAACTGTGTTTTCCAAAATTATTCATACAACATGTTCTTGATTTTTCCCATGTCAACCTAAAGCGGTTCAGTTTTAAATTTAATAATTTATTTACATTATGTTTCTTTTAAAACAATTTTATGTGACATACCATAGATATAAAACCAATCATAATTGTTATTATAAGTATAAAAGGAAATATAATCAATTTCATTAAATTCTATCAGGATGCTCTTTTGATTCCTCAAAGTTCTAAACATTAAGCCTTATTATTTTACTGTTTTTAGAAATGGAGGTTTGTAAGTATAGAAGGAGTGTTAAAGCCGCATCATCAGAACTGATTATTTTTTATGTAGTCAGCTAGTTTAAAGGATAATTGCAAATTGAATATTTTGTGAATAAATACTGTTGTTGCTGTTTGATTTATTTGGTTGCAGGCAACAAAAACCAGTAGTAGGAGGACATGAAATAGGTGGCATGAACTGATCAACATAAGTCATTTGCAAAGGTCTTACTCGCATGAATCAGCTCCACTCTTCACCCCTGTCCCACTCCCGCCTAATCTCCCCAACTCAACCTAAGTCTCTCAGATGGAGATTTAGAAATTCAGAGCTGGAAGTCTGGAAGTCTGACATAGACCATGTTTTCATTCTTTGAATAGTGATGGTAAGGCACTTGAGCAGACAGGGCAATAATGTATGCTGTAGGATGTGTGCAGTGGAAGTCAGCTAATTCCAATTCCAATGGAAGTAGGAGCTCTGGCACTACAAGAAAGGGGGATGGATGCTGCTTAATCAAAACATAATAAAGAAGAACAAAATCATGTTATTTACAGGGAAATGGATGGAACTGGAAAACATTATGTTAAATGAGATTAGTCAGTCACAAAAAGTAAAAAAAATCATATGCTCTCCCTAATATGTGGAAGCTAGGGAGAAAATGGGACATAAGAGGGACTCCAGATGAAGAAGGAGAATCCTTAGGTGAGCAAAGAATTTGACTTAACAGAAGGTGATGGAGGGAGGAGGGACACCCTAATGCACATGATTGTACTTTCATAAACATATCAAAGTCAGTCACTAAACTGAACTTTAGAAGGAGGGAGGGTGAGGAAATGGGGCGGGAATTGGGGAAGTGTTAAATGAGAAATGTGTTGCATATATGCCTTTATCAGCTTGTACCTAACAAAGATGTATGATTACAATGCACCAATTAAAAAATAAAAAATAATAATAAAGTTTCACTACATATGTTTGACGCCCTGAGTGGACAACCCAACTCTTAGACACTGGGAAACACTGTGCAGAGAGGAGTCCTGGGAGGTGGTGAAGTCGTGTTCTAGATCATAGGAATCAAGAGAACATCTGAGATCTACTGAGACCAGCCTGAACTAAATAAAAAAAATCAAATTTTGGCTTATATTTTAATCTCCACTGAGGCATGCATTAATATAAGGGGCCTTGGGACCCTGACTGGCACCTGCACAATCTGAAAATGGTTGGAGATAAAGTTGAGGCAATCTTCTGGGTAAATGTCCTCAGATGAGGGAAGATGTGGCCCATCAGACAACTTGGAAACAGGCCACGATCTTCAGAGGGTGACATGTGAGGAAGAGCATCTGGGATGCCCTTGGTTGGCAGCAGGAAATGAAACAGTTGGAAGATTCTTAAAGTTATACTAAGGACAACGAAAAGTCACTAAGGCAAGGGAATAGCATGATAAAAATGATAAATGAATCAATCAATCTCTCTCTCTCTCTCTCTCCCTCTCTCCCCCTATCCTTTTTTGTTCAAGATAATATGGGAAGTGAGTCCTTTATTACTATTTGTCAAGACAACTTGGGTAAATCTTCCTAAGGTTCATAAAAGCTGAATAAAAAGTTTAAAAAATCTGATTAAAGTCTTTGGAATAAAGCTGTGATAAATTAAGAGGACAGCAGCTCAGCAGCTTGGAGAAGAAGCAAGCACCATAGGAACATCTGCTGATTCTGGTGAGGGGATGGGGGGATGTGGTTGAGAGATTAAAACACTGAGCAAAGCTTTCAATAGGATTTACCAGCAGGGAGAACCACCAGAATCCTTGAAGCAGAGAGCCTGAGGGAGACCCTCTTCCCCCATAAGCCCCATACAGTAGGTGAAACATACATAAAGCTAGATAGCGATTATTTTATGTAGCATAATGTTTTCAAGGTTTATCTACATGGTCTTTTTTTATTGCTGAATACTATTCCATTTTAGTTCTCTTTCATGTGATTATTGTTAATTGTATATCCTTTTGAAAAAAAAATGTTTATTCAGATCCTTTCCTCATTTTTGAAATTGGGTTATTCTCATTCTGTGATTGTTATTATATTTTCTTAACAGCTCCTTTCTTAACAGCATAGATATACCACATTTTATTTTTCAATTTGTTATTTGATAGATACTTAAGTTGTTTCCACTTTTTAGCTCTTATGAATAATGCTGCTACAAACATTGAGATAAAATTTTTTGAGTGCACAAAACTTTCTTCTCTCTTGGATATATACCTAGGAGTAGGATTGCTGAGTCATTTGACATTTCTTTTATAACTTTTTGAGAAATTGTAGACTGTTACCCTAAGTGGATGCAGTATTTTACATTTCTATTGACAATATATGAGGGCTCCAATTTCCCTTTGTCTTTGCAAACAGTTACTTTCTTCCTGTGATTGTAGCCATATTACCAGGAATAATGTGGTATCTCACTATACTTTTGATTTACATTTTCTAAATGGTTAATGATTTTAGTTCTCTTTCATGTGATCATTGTTAATTGTATATCCTTTTGAAAAAAAAATGTTTATTCAGATCCTTTCCTCATTTTTGAAATTGGGTTATTCTCATTCTGTGATTGTTATTATATTTTCTTAACAGCTTCTTTTAAAGCATGAAAACATTTTACTGTGACAAAGCCTAATTTATCTATTATTCATTCTTTGTGCTTTTGGTGTCATAATTAAGAAGGCAGAAGCCTACCATGAAGTCACAAGAATTTACTTCTGTATTTGAAATGTTTTATAGTTTTATCTCTTTGTTACAAGTTGGAAGTTACTTGAGGAATAGTACTTTTAATAAGACTGATTAAGAGAGAAAGAAAAAAGAAAAATAAATGGGTTGAAGCAGTAATTACTAGTGCAAATTTTCTGAGAAGAGGGAGCATTGAGAATCCAGCTGCAAGGATTACCTTAAACTAATTGAAAGGAGGATAACATAACTTGGTACACATGTAGGTCTCAGGTAATGAAGGGTTCACCAATTCCTATGGTGATGCCCTAACCCCTGTGCCACAGAATATGACTGTATTTGGAGATGAGGTCTTTAAAGAAGTAATCAAGGTAAAGTGAGGTCAGAGGGATTGGTTCTAATCCACTCTGATGGATGTTCTTATAAGATTAAAACACAGATACTTTAAAAGATTAGGACACAAATACTTTAAGAACATTAAGAAGATGGTTTTTTCAAGGTTGGAAAACCATGAGAAGATACAAGAGGAAGAAAACCATTCACAAGTCAAGGAGAAAGACATCAGACGAAATCAACCCTGCTGGGACCTTGGCTTTAGACAGCTAGCTTGTCCCTGCTGTAGGCTCAGGACAGCTTAGTGAATTGAACACATGGTGGAGTCCTCATGGGAGAAACCTATGTTCTGAGCTCAGACCATAACAGTTTATAGTTTGACCTTTTTGACAAGCTTACTGTGGCTAAATTCCACATATGGTGGGGGGGGGCATAGATCATACATGAAACCATTGTGCCTTTAAGAAACCACAACTGGTTCTTAGAGTAGGTCACAGAGGTGGAGTCACAAGCAGGATCTGCACCTGGTGTGGGCAGGGAGGCTAGAAAGAGGAACATTTGCCAATCATCACAGAAGTCATGACAATGGGGCATTCTTCTCCAGATGTAATCATGGGTAAAGTTAGAGGAACCATCCTCATATCTGAGTTACTTGTCTGTCATAGGTTTCAAAAACAAAGAGCTATAAAAATATGTGAGCATCAAAAAAGGTTAGATATGGATTTTATTTTGCCAAATGATGGCTTCAAATCCAAAATGAAAACCAGTGAGAAAATGTGAATGAATCAAGATGAATGAATGCCTACTAAGTGAAAGTAACTTGAAGCAGTTATCGCTGACCAGATTGCTCAAAATTTTTGGTATGTGTAGAACCACTTAGTATTGTTTTTAAACATTGTTTTTTAATCTTGTATATTTTAAGTTACATGCTTCCTTTAAGGTTAATTACAGCCATTTTGTTAAAATGAAACGACACAAGCTCAAGTTCCTAGGCATACATGAGAGGAATACAAGTTTATTATGCTCCCTTAAAAGTAAATAGGAACAAGCAAAAAAATTAAATAATATCTGAGGATTGAAACTGAGCTTTTATTTCCATGTTTCTAACTTTTAAAAGGCATATATATATATATATATATATATATATATATATATATATACTTTTTTCTTGGTGACTATCAAGATAAATGAAGATAAAAATAAGTAGTGAGGCGAGGCTGGTGTATGCCTATAATCCCAGTACTTGGGAGGCTGAGACAAGAGGATAATAAATTGCTGAGATAAAACTTGAAATCTACTGTTTTGTTTTTTTGTTTTGTGTGTGGTACTAGGGATTAAATCCAGGGGTGCTCTACCTCTGAACTACACTCCCAGCCCCTTTTTTAATTTATTTATTTTTGTTTTGAAACAAGTCTTGCTAAGTTGCTGAATCAGCCTAGAACATATGACCCTCCTGTCTCAGGCTCCCAAGTACTGGGATTACAGGCATGCCCCATACCTGGCTTACACTTTGTTTTAATCCAAAAGCAATGCTCCTCCCCACCCCCAAATCACAAGGCCTATCACATAGGAATCTAGCTATAGTTGATGATGCATTCAGTCATCTGATAAAACCATGTAGGTAGGTAGATAGGTAGATAGTAAATGTAGATATGATTTATTTGAAGGAACTGGCGCACAATTATGAGACTGGAAAGTCTGAGAAGTGCAGAGCAGGCCACAGTCTAGATACCCAGGGAAGAGCTGCAGTTCCCATGCACAGGAGAACTTGTCTCACAGAGGGTCTCAGTCTTGTCTTCTAAGTCCATCAAGTGATGAGATGGCACTTACTTGCATTATGAATAGTAATCTGCTTTACCCAGAGTCTACCAACCACTAAATATTAATCACATCTAAAAAATACTTTCACAGCAATATCTAGACTAGTGCTTGACCAAGCTGTCTACCATAGCCTAACCAAATCGATACACAAAGTTAACATAAATACTATGTGAATTTCTGTGGGATTTGCTTTTTTTGGGGGTGTGGGTGTTCTCCCAGACTATATTTTTAGATCCCCTGCTAAATAGTATTTCATTTGTGAACATATCACAATTTATTTATCTATTCATTCCTGTAAAAGAATATTTGAGTGATTTTTTTCCTGTTTCAATGTTGCTCTGAATGCTTTAGATGATGATACATAGCATTCATTTGTAGGAGCTTCTTTGAGTACATCCCTAGGTGTAAACTTATTGGGACATGAGGTATGAGCACATTCAATTTACAGGATTATGCTAAATTGTTATTCAAAATGATGTGCTAATTTTCACACTTATACCAACAGTGGGTGAGAGCTTTGCCCTGTTGTGCTCCATTTTTTCCCCCAGAACTTTCGATGTCTGCCGACATTAGAATTCCTGCATTATTTCATGAGGTATGCTATACTAGCTGTGCATTCAGTTTTTAAAAATCACTTAGCCATAAAGGGTTCTGAAAGTCCTATATGGTCTTATCTTAAACCCTTATCATCCACTATACAGAGAGATGTTACAAAAAATCAAATTTATATTAACTTCCCATGACCCTCTATAGAAGACATTTAATTTAAAGTGGTTCAAGATGTTCATTAGGTCAAAGAGTCAGTCTGTCAGGAAGTTTGGGTGTCAGTTTCTGTGTAAGGAACTTAACCATCATGACTGTTTTGCACAATGATAATTAAGGAGAAATGGAATTACAGTCTGCCAAAGGCAATATGATGATCGCAGCTGAGTCTTTTATGCTGAAGTAAATTAATATTATAAAGTCACTTGAAATATTACATTTCATTCTGGATTTATTACGTGTGTGTGTGTGTGTGTGTGTGTGTGTGTGTGTGTATGTGTGTGTGTGTGTATGATAGTGGGGATTGAACCTAGGATACTCTATCTCTGAGCTAGACCTCCCAGTCCTTTTTAGGTTTTATTTTTGAAACAGGGCCTTGCTAAGTCGTGCAGGCTGGCCTTGAATTTGTGATTCTCTTGTCTCAGCCTCCCAAGTACTGGGATTACAGGCAAATGCTAGTGGACCTAGCATTGTTTAACATATATTTTTTAAGAAGGTTGTGAATTTGGGGGAACTAATAGCAATTGGATAGAGCTTGATAATTTGAAAGTTTTGCTTTTATTTTATTTTTTGTTCTGGAGATTGAACCCAGGAGCATTCTACCTCTGAGCCACATATTTATTTTTATTCTTGAAATAGGATTTTTCTGAGTTGCTGAGGGTCTTCCTATGTTGCTGAAACTGGCCTCAAACCTGTGATCCTCCTGTCTCAGCCTCACACGTACTGGGATTGTGAGTCACCACATTTAGCTTCCAAATGTTAGTTTTAAGAAGACTTTTCTGAGTTTTTAAAAATAATTTTCTCTTTACATTCTTATTATTTTAAATAGGAATTAATTCAATCACATTTTGATTGAGGTCTAAGCTATTCAGACACATAAAAATAGCTACTCTAAGAGCAACTTTGGCCTAATTTTAAAAAATTAAATTAATATGTTAATTATACATACTGGTGGGATTCATTGTGACATTTGCATGCATATATGCAGTGTGCATTGATAATATCCAGCTGCCCTTTTCCCACCTACCTCCACCCCAACCTCTGCACTCTTCCTAATCTCTAGTGATCACTATTTTACTTTCAGGTGGACCTTTTTTAGTTTTTACAAATGAGAGAGAACATTCAGAATTTGTCGTTCTGAATCTGACTAATTTCACTGTCTTCCAGTTCATTCCATGTTGCTGCAAATCACAGGATTTCATTCTCCTTTAAGTCTGAGTGTTACTCCATGGTGTCTGCACACCATATTGTCTTTATTTATCTGTTGATGGCATCTAGGCAGACTCCATATCTTAGCTATTGTGAAGAGTGCCACAATAAACATGGGCATGCAGTTATCTTGTTTGTATGGTAATTTAATTTCCTTTGGATACATACCATTTTTTTTTTTTTGTATTTTGAAAAGAATGAACAACTTCATTTCCATCTGTTATTACTTTCAAATGGAACTTGGTTTCAATATGAGTAGTAACTATATGTATAAGCATTAAGAATTTGGTATAAAAGTTGCTGGAAGAAGCCTACTACTCTTAAACCAAGCTCTGTTTAAGATGGGGAAATAAGAACTCTAATGTACTGCTGGTGACATTGAAAACCGTACAACTACTATTGAGATCAATATGGAGTTTCCTCAAAGACTCAGAATGGAACCACCATATGACCTAACCATAGCACTCCTTGCTATCATTCCAAAAGAGTAAAAGTCAGAATACTATAGTAATACATGCACACTCATGTTTATAACAGCACAATTCACAATAGACAAATGGCAGAACCAACCCAGGTGCCCATAAACAGAGAGATGAATAGTGAAAATGTTGTACATATACACTATGGAATCTTACTCAGACATAAATAAGAACATACTTTTGTCATTTGCAGGAAAATGGATGGAACTAGTGAATATTATGCTGAGGTCAATCGGTCTCATAAAGTCAAAGTAATATGTTTTCTCTCATATGTGGAAACTAGAATGAAAATCGGAAGCGAAGGAACCTCAGTAAAATGAGGAACAAGACCAGCAGAATTGTGGAAGTAGGGTGGGGAGGGGGGAAATGATTATGGAGGAAGGAAACAGTTCAAATAAGGTTACATCCAAACAAGAAGGTTTCACAACCAATCTCATTATTAGGTATGGGGAGGGAGGGCAAGTTGGGGAATGTACGAAGGGAAAGACACTGAATGATATGTGTTTGTATGTGTTTATCACTTTGAATCTCAATGCAATGTGTAATTACATTGCACCAATTAAAATATATATACATATATATAATTTATATATATATATATATATATATATATATATGTATATATATATATGTGATGGAAGAGCGTTAGTGAACTTTTTTTCTAAAGGGCCAGATAGTGAATATTTCAGGTTTTGTGGGTCAGTCTCTGTTGCACTTACTTAACTCTGTTATTGTAGCATGTCGGCACCATAGACTATATCTATTTCGTTTTCCAAGAGATGATTCCGTTGCTGCTTGGATTTTGACATTTACTGTTAACTCAATGTACAGAGCCATGTCTGGGACTTGTTTCATTTGTACCAACTTGGTAAAAATGCTGCTCTGGACATCCTGTCCCCAGTCTACACAATTAAACTGCAAATGAGCTCTGAAAAAAAAAAAGCCAGGCGTGGTGGCACGCTTGTAATCCCAGCATTTGGGAGGCTGAGACAGGAGGATCCGGGTTCACGGCCAGCCTCAGCTATCTAGTGAGGCACTCTGCGACTTAGTGAGACTCGGTTTCAAAATAAAGAATAAAAAAAAAAAAAAAAAACAATGGATGTGTTTATGTGGTAATCAAAAGACAAATGGATGTGTCTATGTGGTAATCAAATTTTAGTAAACAAAAACAGATGGTAGAAACTTATCTCATAGTTTTCATATTGCCAACTCAATAAGTAATATACATTAAGTATTAAACATAGCATAGAAAACATTTGTTATTATACTCCATCTCTTCTTACTTGAGTAGAATCTTTAAAGACTCTGATATTGTTGCTGGACATGGTGGTGCATAACTACAATCCCAGTGCTTGGGAGGTTGACACAGGAGTATCACAGATTCAGAGTCAGTCTCGGAAACTTAGTGAGGCCCTCAGGAACTTAGAGAGACCCTGTTTCAAAATAAGAAATAAAAATAGGGCTGGAAGTGTAGGTCAGAGGTAAAATGCCCCTGGGTTCAATCCTCATAGAAAGAAAGAAAGAAAAAGAAAAAGAAAGAAAGAAAGAAAGAAAGAAAGAAAGAAAGAAAGAAAGAAAGAAAGAAAGAAAGAAAGAAAAGAAATGACTCTAATATACCTCTCCTAGTTATCACATATTCAGAAGATAATTTTACTGAGATTTGTGGCCAGCTCTGTGTCTGGAGAATAATTTTACTGAGCTTTGGTACTGCATTTAAAAAGGTTAATACATTCTTTCTAAGGGCTTGGTGCATTTCATGGGGCTGTTTATAGGAAAGTTTTGATTGAGTCTGTTTATTTATTGATTGTAATAGTCCTTCCAGCAGGTGGGGGAAATGTCTGCTGAGCTAGATGAGGCTAGTTAAGGCAGTAGATTTGGCAGGTTTTAAAGCTTTTAAACCCAGGGCCCACGGGGAGTGGGTGAGCCCTTCCCTGCACCTGTGGCCTGCCTGCAGCCATGTCCCTCCCTCTGCCTGCCATGTGCCAGCTCCAGGAGGTAAAGTGCACACATTGTAACATACTGATAGCTGTTCTTACCCTGTCTCTTGTGAAATCAGCTGAACACAGTGTGGAACATGGGCATGACCTGAAACAGCATATCTTACTTATAGCTAATAACCATGAAGAATGATGCTGGGCTTGAGCATCATACCTTAGCCAGTGACTCTATTTAAAAGGACCGTAGCGTTTGGACCTGGCATGTGGTCTGGGAGGAGAGAATGAGGTTGTCACCCTTTTCTGTTCCACATAAATACTGTATTGCAAGTCACCATCCTGTCTCTTCCTGAGTCTTCTCACCTCATTCTAATCTGTTCTCCACACAACATCCAGAGTGACCTTCTGGAAATGCAATTCTGATCATGCCACACATGACAGAAATTTTTTTCTTGGCTTTGTGTTGCTCCAAGGATAAGGTCAAAATCATTGTCATAACCTTCTCTCAAGACTACGCATGCTCAGGCCCTAGCTCACCTTTGCAACCTCATCTGAGCACACTCTTCCCTCATGCGTTGTGTCTTGGTCACACTAACATTGTTGAGTTCTTTGAACTTCCCTGCATACAACCTCCTACCTGGGAGCCTTCACTCCTTAATATATGCTTATATTCCTCCTAGAACTCTCTTGCCACCCATCCTCCCTGGACTCCTTACAGCAGGTGCCTCTACTCACACTTGTGGATTCTCCATCAGTGAAGGTGTTCAAACATCAACTAAACCATTGGAATGGTTATGGAAAAAGTGAGTCTATTTTCATATTAAGTGAGATTAGTAACTTGTAAAGCCCCTTAGCAACTCTAAGATAGCTTCTCCTAT
>PVLC010033754.1:0-17309 GCA_004027655.1 Graphiurus murinus | reverse complement strand
ATGTTTGATATTATAGCTATTTTGGCAGGGAAAGCTGAAACAAAGCTTCAGACCAGGATAGTTAGAGCAGCGTGCTGGTTTTGTTCTGGTTTCAGCCAGGATTGTTTGTTCAGTCCCAACAGCTAGTGTGAGTCCTGGACCTTTGGGAACCTGAGAAATCACCAGCCATATAGTAACCAAAAGGCAGGCAGAAACCTGAGAAGCCGAGAGGGAGGCAGAGGCAGCCTTTGTGGAAAAAACATTTGTTCCCCTTAAAGAAATAGGATGTTTGAAAAGAAAACACTCAACACTGGAGGCACAGACTCTAGCACATACATTTCAGTCACCACTCCCTCCAGATGGGCTCAAGCACCAAACCAGCTACATGATTTATTCCTTTGCCAGGAACAAAACTCGCTACATAGAAGGCTGTGTCCTTGCACAGAATGATTTTTGTGGCATATTAAATGAGAGTCCTTTCCAGTTGCCATTTTCCAGAAAGCAAGTAACCACTCTAATTCCTTAGGTTCAGAATGCATCTAAACTCATAATACCCACAATCAGTATATGATTCTGGGTGTTGTTTATTACGAATGCCTAAAAGAGCATCCTGGAGTTCTCCCAAGGTTTAAAAATGTTGAAGAAAATGAGTTGAATTAAACAAGTCTAGACCTGAATTTAGACAATCGTGTTGGCAAGGGAATTATCTGTATCTAAATTTAACTTGCAGGCCTTGCTCTGTGGGGAAGCCTGCAGTAAAGCAGCCCGGAGAGTAGAAGCACAAAAGTACAGTTGATGAAGCCACCAAAAAGGTCACAATCATCTTGTCCAACTGTCACAAAGTGTCTTCTGTGTGAAGTGAGTTTTCTCAACAACCTACTCCAGGAGTTCAGCTGATCATCTTACCTAGCAAGCTTCCTGTCCCTGCTCCCTGCGTCACTGATGTGGGTGATATTTAACCAAACCCACCAGCTGCCTATTTACAACATAAGTCTTAAAGTTGGTTTTATTTATTTATTTATTTACTTACTTATTTATTCACTTATTTGTTTTGGTGATATCTGAGATTGGACCCAAGGAACTTCTACTTTCCAGCTGCCCCCACCCCAGCCCACTTTTTTTTTTTTTTTTTTAATTTTTGGTTTGAAACAGGATCTCACTAAGTTGCTGAGAGTCTTGCTAAGTTCCCGAGGCCGGCCCCAAACTGCAATTCTCCGGTCTCAGGCTTCCAACAAATACTGGAATTACAGGCATGCACCACCACACCTGGCTGAAGTTGGTTTTAACAGTACTTGCTGAAAGTATTGGGAGATAATATTTTATAGTTGTCTTATTTTTCTTCATTTACTTTTTTTAAATCAATTCTTGGTCTTTTCCTCAAACTCCCCAAATGATTATTTTACCATGCATTCGTATATAAACTTTTCATCAGTATTAAAATTAATTTAGGAGTCCAAGGATTTAAGACATATTTAATATTCTTAAAATATAAATGTATACATGCATATATATGCATAAAAGTTTAGTATTTTTAAAGGTCACAAGATATATAACTTTTCCTTTAGTATTTTTATACTCACATGAAATTAGGAGTTTTATAGACCTCTGGTGTTCAAGTTATTTTTACCTCTTTTTCTGAGTATCTCCTTGGAATAAATTGTGAACAGCTATGTCTACTTACATATCTAAAAGGAACTCCATGACACTCAATACAGGGGTTCCCAATATAATCTCCTAGAAGAGAGCAAGGAGAGGGAAACATAAAAATCCCTGGAGTAGGTCTCACTAGCTGGAAGTCCCTCGGTGTCTTCATCTGTATTCTGCTGCTGTAACAGAATACCACAGGCTGGGTAAGTTATAGACAATGGAAATTATTTGGCACACAGTTCTGGAGACTTTGAAGTCCAAGAACATGACATTAGCATCTGGCGAGGGACTTCGTGCTGTGTCATAACATGGCAGAAGGACAAGTAAGCTCCCACAAGACAGAGGGAGAAAAACTGGGTTGAATTCATCTTTAATCAGGTGTCCACTCCTGTGACAACAACATTAATCCATTCATGCAGGCAGCATCTTCACAACCCAATCATCTCTTAAAGGTCCTACCTCTTAAATACCATCAAGATGAAATTACATTTCAACATGGGTTTTGGAGAAAAAAAAAAAAAAAACCTCGAACCACAGCATGGGGCAAGTCTTTAACCTGTCTGTGGCATCGTTATTCTATTTGTAAGGGGGAGGGCAGTAGTTAGTTATAACGACCTCATATTTATGAAACTCCTTAAAAATGTCATGATCCACAGTAAGTATTCACTGAAAGTTGGGTAGGATTTATTCTCCCTTTATCTTTTCCCTTTTCATGAAATTCTTCTTCTCCAAGTTTGTAAGAATTGAACTATCAATAATTTCAATGTTACTATGATCTGGAAATACCATTATCTGAGAAGCACATGAAGAGCCATTGCCACAGTGTTTTATCATGGACTGGGGACCAGCACTCCCACCCCTCAGGGGAATGCACCATCATTGCCTGGGTCTAGGAACCAGAGGCCATCACAGAACATCTGCCTCTGTAACACTTCAGTGTAATGAGGTCACCAAGGTAAGTCTAATTGAAAATACACTACCAAAATTCACATATGCATACACTATTACTGAGACTATAGACACTTCAACAAGTGAAATGATTAACCCCACATTCACTTAGATAATCAATAAGTATAAGAGAATTTTGTCTCAATAATGGACAATAAGCATCATCCAGTTAGTTCACAAACACAGTCTCCAATGGTGCTTGCAGCCTCCTCTCCAAACTCTTTAACATTTTTTTGAACTTTCTCTGAACACCAGCAGGCTCAGCTCATAAAACAGTAGTTACTAGGGGTCATTTTCCTAGCCCACACATCACAGATTAGCTTACACTATTAAAAGTTCGTTCTTGTTCATATATAGGATCTTGATATGAAGCATTTTTAATTTTAATACAATTCTAAAATGTTTACAAGATGGGGATATCCCTTAAACATCTGGTCTGTGTTGTTTATCTGGGTTAATCCCTGGAGTATCTCTTTGGTGATTTGACTCTTGGTAAAAATAATATTAAAGCAATATTGCCTTGTATGTATCTTTCCTCTCATTCTATACAATTTCATGTTTTTGGTCATTTTCTTTGCCATTTTCATCCATCAGTTTTCATTTTTAATTCCATCTTGGTTACTTTTATCTTCTTTTCCTAAATGATCATAGTATAGAACAACAATTTTACATTATTTTTGCACATATTTAATTAAAATATATTTCTTAAGGAAAACTTTATACCTTTAAAAAAAAAGCTTTGACTTAGTTTCATTTTTAAGACTAAAATTAAATCTTTATTCCTTGACCCGGTGGTGATAGAATTTGTGAGCATATTTTAGTATTCAAAATTTTATATTTAAAATGATTAATGCATGATAATATATATTAGAAATATTTACCTCTTACATTTAAATGACTTTTTATTATTCCAAAGTATCAATAAACCATAATTATGTAATTATTTTCCCATTAACAATATTTAATTTTTTTCCAACTTTTAATATATGACCAAGTCCTCAATTATACATATAACTTTTCAAAACAATAATTTCTTTGTAACACAGCTCTAAGAGGTAATGTTTCTAGATTAAAGGGTATATGCATTTTCAACAACAAAGTGATAAATGTCTTTCTAAGATATATCTAATTACATGAAAGTTAAATTTTTCTTATCAGGAATGAGTATTGATTTTATTAGTTCTTTGATGTTGTTGCTGTTTTGTTCACCAACTGGGAAAACAATCATTTCTTTTTCTTTACAATAATTTTGATAAATTATATTAACGTTCTATTTGTTGGTGACAGATTTTTGTTGGACATTTACCAACATTTTATTTAGGAAGTTTGCACAAATATTCATAAAAAAGCTAAGTCCTTAAATCTCCTTTCTTGCATCACCTAGGCCAGATTTCATCATCTGTTATATTCTGATTTCTTTTATAAAAAGGATTTGGAGCTCTGTGTTTTAAAGTCGTTTGCACGAGGCTGAAATATACATTCCACAGGCATTCACTCACCAATAAGTTCTGATACCCTGGTGAAAGAGATGGCATTCAAAACCTTTTGTATGTCCTCTTAGATAATTTTCATCATTAAATATCTTTGCTTTGTTTTTACTTGGTCTTTGGTACTTCAAATTTTCAAGTTTATTTTCATAGAGTTAAACACTTTTTTCCCTTTCTTTTAGTGTGTGTGTGTGTGTGTGTGTGTGTGTGTGTGTGTGTGTGTGTGTCTGTGTCTGTGTGTAGCGCTGGGAATTGAACCCAGGGGCATTCTACCTTCAAGTTATACCCCTCACCCTATTTTATTATTTATTTGGATACAGCTAACCTCTCTGTGGCAAAAAAAAGGAAAGGAAGGATGGAGGGAAGGAGAAAGGGAGGGAGGGAAATAAAAAAAGTCTGGGGTGTAATTCAGAGATAGAATGCCCCTGGGTTCAATCCCCAGTAACACACACACACACACACACACACACACACACACACACGAGTCTCTATTAAATTATTTCACACTGTTATCTGAACAAGTATAAAAATATAAAAACCTTTTTTATTTCCTCTTAGATAACTTTCATTATTAAATATCTTTACCTTCTATTGACACTGGTCTTTGTGACTTCAAATTTTCTTTGCGTAGTTAAAAAAATTTTCCCTTTCTTTTAATATCCTTGTTCAATTCTCGATACCATATGCGCATACATAGGTATATATACAGGAACAAAGCTACTGTCAAAATCTAGACATAAAATAGGTCTACCACCCTGAAAAGATTCCCTGTGATCTTTTACAACTCTATTCCCTGACTCCTAGCCCAGGCATCTACTGATTTTCCTTCTGTAACTATAGTTCAGCTTTTTCTAAAATTATGTATTAATGGAATCATACAGGATGTAGTTATGTTTGATATTTTTATGTAGCATAATGGTTTTTACAGCTTTATGTGGCACATTTTACATATATTAAACCCATCCATTTCACATGTAAAATTCAGTTATTTAATAAATGTAACTGAGTTGTACATCATTACCATAAATCAGTTGTAGAATACTTTCATCTATTCTGGTTAGATCCTTCATGCCCATTACTATTCATCTCATTCTCAACCTCTACCCCCAAGTCAGCGCAAATCTACTTTTTGCCTCTATAGAATTCTTAGAGATATTTCATATAAGTCAAATAATACAGTATGTGGTACCTTGTATCTCTTTTCATTTTACATGTTTCTGAAATTCATCCATACTGTTAAATATGTAAATACTTTACTCATTTTTAATCACTTGTTTTACCAAAGTGAGCAATATTATTTAAGTTGCTTATCCATTCATCTTTTGATAGATATTTTGGATGTTTCCAGCTTGGGGTATTGTAAATAATGCTCTTTCAGAGTATACCGCTTTACTCGTATAAAGTAACTAGGTGGTTGCATGTTCCTCAAGCACATATCCTCACTAACACTTAGCGTCAGTCTATTAAATTTAGCCAATCCAGTGAGTGTGGATTGAGATCCATATACCGAAAGATCTATGATAATGAATTGCAAGCAAAATCCTAGACAGCCTTCTAAAGAAACTGATGAGATTATAAAAATTATACAGAAAGGCAAAGGAACTAGATAAGCCAAAACGATCTGGACAAAGAAGGACAAAAGTTGAAAGACTTAGAATATCTGATTTCAAGATTTACTAGATAATGACTACACAACCATGTACAGCATAATATTTCAATTGACAACAGACTACATTTGTGACAGCAGTTCCGTAAGATGGCATCACCTAGCGGCATTGCCTCCATCATAATTTATAAATACACACTATATGACTTACACAACAGTGAAATCACCTACAGACACAGTTCTCAGGATTCATCCCTGTCAGTAAGCAATGCATGGCTGTATTCAGGATTCTGTGGTGTTGTCATAAGGATAGACATGGAAGGATGAAACAGAATAGAGAACCAGGAAGTAGTTTCACATGCATGTGGTTGTTGATTTTCAACATGAAGCTGAATATTCATTGATTCAACAAGACATCATTGGGCCTCTACTATTTGAGAGACGCTGTGATAAACACTGGGGATATGGCCATTCACAAAGCATTTGAAACGTTCTGCCCTCTTATAGCTTATATTCCTGTGGGGGAGAGGGATAAAATCAATCATACATGAGTCATTATTGATTATAAGTCCTCTGGAGCCTGTGCATCTCCTACGGCAGGCCCTGAAGGAGCATGTCCAGTGAGAGTTAGCCTGGGCAGAGTCAGAGCCTCAGTCAGGGCACAGGGCTCTTACAGGGATTTGAGCGGAGGAATGACATAATATGACCGATGCATTTCAAAGAATAGTGTAGCTTATTGATGAGAATGTAGGTTTAAGATGAGGGTCAAGGGTGCTGAAAATGTGGCCTAATCAAAGATTGATCTGGCAGTCCCAAGAGATCCTGCAGAGAAAGTATAGAGTGAAAGTTAGAAAAAAAGGAGACTGGCAAAAGGAACAGATAAACAGATGCTAAAGAATGAGGAGATAAACTGCAGTATTAAAAAAACTCAAAAAAGGCTAAGAGGATGGAACAAAGAGCAGAGATAAGATTGACAGTGTCAAATGCTTCATAGAGGATAAGAATTCTTGGGCTGAGGAAAGGCCATTGAAGTTTAAGTGTAAACGACATTTTGGTGAATTTCGTAGCCGAGCATCAGCACCATGCTGGGAAGATGAGCACGTGGAGCACATTACAGACAACTTGAGAGAAAGAACAACAACAGTACAAGTCAGACATGGACAAAATGAAGGTTGATCTCAGGATAAACTAGAACTAGATTGCAAGTTTCTATAGGCTGAGGAGAAAGCCCCAGTAGGTTGGAGTAACTGAGAATAACAGAGAAAGCTGGAAAAGATGGGGAGGGGGTGTTGCTGGGGGCAAAATGCTGAGAAATTGCTAGGGAACTAAGCTTCCTAGAATCTCCTAGCCACTTCCAGCAATTTCCTGGAAAGTGATGTTTCTTTTTATGTTTCTGTAATATTTGCTTCATCCTCCTAAGGTACTGCATCCAAAAATGTGCCAATTCCATTCAAATTTCCCTAGGTCCTGTAACAAGTCACCCCAACAAGTATTTCTCCATCTTCTGGCTTTCATTCTGCTTGGGCATGCAAAAATGAACAAAAGCTTCAGGAAGACACAAGTCAGTCTTGTGGATGGCATCAGCTATCTGCTCCCTGGCTGGGATTCTCTCTGCTCCAGGTACTGTTAGCTTCTCAGTGAACAGTCTGAATCGGGAGCTGTTGAACATCTCAGCTGTGAGCCGTTGGAGGTGCCAGTTTCTCTCTGATACACAACATCTGGGCCTGGGGGTGCAGAGCCATCTGGATTCTAAGTAGGAGGTAGATAGGATCAACTGAGCAAGACTTGAGAATTTCACCCCCCACATACACATCCTTCTTTAATTTTTCCTCAAAAGGCTCACACCCCGTTTCATTTGAGCACACAAAGAGATCCTTTGTATTTCATTATGACCAAGTCACAAAAGTAAATGTTTTCCTTTAAAAAGAAAGAGGGTGTGGATGATGGTTGCTGGAGTAGAATGTGAATAAAGATTTTTCCCCAGCCTTCGAACTCCAAAGGAAAATAGAATTATGCTGAGCTTGCTAATTTGGCAACAATACTTTTATTTATTTGTTTGTTATTTTCCTAATCTAAGGAATGTTGGAAATTCTAACTCCAACCATATTGGGTTAAAAGAATTATTACATCTCTGAAGTAGGATTGCTAAATAATAGAAGCAAATTATCCTCCAGGCTCCTTTATTTTAAAAATGGAGGCCTATCTGAAAATTTCAAACATGTTTTAATATCACTACATGTGGATCACATTCTTGTTTTCTACCTGAGAACTAGAATGAGTGACCTAACCAGATAACGGTTTAGTGACATCAAGCAGATTGGTTCATGTAAATAAAGTATGCATGCACTGGGGTTCCTCACAACCAGTACTCTTTTCTGGCTGACTCCCTGAGGGTTAGGCCCCTGACTTTGCAAATTCTGAAGTAGACAAGTTTTGGTGTGCACTAACTCCACCAATGCTTTCTACATTCAGTGATGCGGAGGATGGATCCCCATTCCAAATGTCACTGTTCCCAAAGACATCCTGCTGTTTCCTCAATCAACACTTCCTTTTAGGATGAGAGTTTAAGAACACCAAGGTATAAATAATCAAAAAGCTTTCAAGCGCTCCATGTCACAGTAACTTCTACACTGAAAACGGAAACAACACAGCGAGACAAAGAAATGAAGCTTTAAGCAATTTCAGATGGCAACCAGCACAAACTTCCTTTTCTTGAAGAAAGTGACTTTCTAGTGTTTTTGGAAAGGTACATTAACATCTTCCAATCCTGAGGAATCTTAAGTAAAGGAAGGCTTGAGGGGCATTTCCATTTGGAAAAAAAGTCATTAATTCAAAAAATATTTACTGAATATTTTTTGCTCTGGATTTTTTGCATGTAGCCACATTTTATATCATGTTCTTGCACACACACACACACACACACACACACACACACACACACACACATCCCTCTCAGTAATAACCATTTAAAAGGCACACATCTACTCTCTGCAATGCACTCTGATGTTCTTCATTCTGTTAAATTTTTTAGTGCTTGTCATATTTCACAACATGATTTTATAACTCAGTTCAGGAAAAGTATAGAATAGTTTGGCCCTGTGAACATATGCCTGCTTTGCCCTTTACTGTGTGTACAATCCAGAGTGGGAGATATTCTGGAAGTAGACAAACAATTATAATGTTATAATATTCTATGAAGGAAACCAAAATGGATAAAGTGAAGAGACTTGGTGTGAAAAGAGTGGTCAGAGGAAGTCTCTTCAGGAAGGGAAATAAGCTGAGACCCAAAGGATGAAAATGAGAAAGACAAACAGAGGGGGACAGCATTTTAGAGAGGTGACCACAGTCCACCAGGCTGGAAGGCGATTTCTGAAGAAGTGGCCAGAGGCCAGTGTATCTCCCCGTGGTGAGGGAGAGAGGGTGTTAGGATATGAGGTCAGAGAAGTAAGGGTATATCTTGCAGGGATTTGCAGGCAATTGTAAAGAGTTTGGACTTAATTCTACGTGTAGGTAGCCCCTCCAAGATTTTTGAATTATGCTAAATCAGGTTATACAGTTAAGGTTATTATAAATTATTCTGTACTTTGACTCTGTTGTTGAAGATTACATACTACATTTTCAGAAAGAAACTTGCCAAGTTCCAGAATTGGCTTTCCAAGGTTTTCGGAGGCAGTATGTACAAGATGAGCCTATGTAACCAAAGACTGAGGAATAAATGAAAAAAATCCCTTAGGGGAGAGAAATGGCCAAGAGTGGCCAAAATATGCATTGTCTCCACTAAAATTCAAGTGCATTTAAAATTCCCATTCTGAAGGGTTCTTTCTAATAGCTGCAAAAAAATATTCATACCAAATCTTTCCAATGTGGTCCACAGTTTGCTAGTCACAAATTTCCATCTCTCCAACTTGTATATGGATAGCTGTGCTTAAGAAAAGAGGTGAAGAATTACATTTGCCAGTACTCTTGGTATTCCCACTTTATTGCTTTTGTGGGAATGCAGTTCAAGCAGTTGCCTGCTATTTTATTTAATACTCCTCCTTATAAATTCCAGCTCTTGACCATGTAATTAATCCCAGTATGGAAAAAGTATTGGCCTTTGTTAGGCAATACCTGCACTTACTCCAAACTGGAGAATTATGTTCACTGTAGCCCTTTCCATTATTCTACAGTTGGTCCTTGGTACCATTTTACATCCCACACAACTAATATACACTTGGACTCTGCTCCAATTTTTGCATAGCTACTCAGTCACAGTTTTCACTTATTTGTTCTTCTTGGTTTCTCTTTTTGGTATCTTAGTCTTTGAACTCTACGGCTTAAAATAAAAAGACATCTTCTGTGTTACTTCTAGAAAAGGCTGCATCTCAACTTATTAACATATTGCAGAGCATGGTCATTTAGAATCAGCGTGGTAAATAGGCCTTGAATAATTATATTTGATACAAGAGGCAGTCTTTGGCACTTATCTTTGGCCACAATGGTCTTACTAGGTTTTTGGTAAGCTTTCTGTGCTACACTTTACCTTTTTGGGTCATTGAGTCCTTGCATTTTCTTCTTTTGATAAATGTCCCAAAACTTGTTTTCTTTTATTACATCAAATAAAAATGGCTAGTAATCTCATAATCTACCTTCACAAGGGAATTTGCTTTATGATAGGAACCAAAGCTTTATTTTGATGAAAAAATTCCCTTGTTTTTATGCCCAAAACTTACTTGATAATGTTCTAGAAACCCTACTTGTTCCAAGTATGTCAATCTGTACTGAGTTCTTAAACTACACATACATAATGCCAGTCTTGGTCACTATAACATGTTGTCTGGAATAAAGCTTACACCTACAACATACAACATTGCTATTCATTTGATAGAAAAATAAGTCCTCAAACATTTCAAAAGTTCATGTTTGGATATGGAAATTTATCAGCTTTGCAACAGTGTCTGAAAATTAGTTTTGTTAAAAAAAAAAAAAAAAAAAAAAAAGCCCAGAGAAGCAAGGGCTAAGGGCTATTTTTTTTTTTTAATTATTACTATCTGGAAGTTTGCCCTGATCTGGCAAATATAAATACTAATGATTAACAGCTGGTTTTGAAGCAAAATTATGAAAGTAAATCACATGTATGACTGGTTATGTTTTCATTAAGACAGATCAAAAAGACACACTACTGACCCAAATATGGATGTATTTTAATATGTTTTTGTTAAATATAAATTAAAGGCTTCTTTGTAAAATCTTATAATTATTTATCAAATCAAATAAGTTTTCCAAATGGATAAGAATTTGGAGTGAATGCAAATCTCTGATTGGAAAGTGGGAAATCTTATGAAGACATCTATCTAAGTGCAAAGTCTAAAGAAGAATGTTGATGAAGATTTCTGAAGGACTTTCTAATTCTAAAATGATTATTTATGCTTGTGTCTCTCTTCCTCTCAGAGAGAATTATGGCTCCACATCCCTGTAATCTCAACTTTCACAAACAAACAGTAGGAAAGAAGTCCATGGCGCAAGCTGACTCAGCTCCCATAGTATTCTTTATTTCACAGTATCTAGCTTCAGAATCACTTAAACAGAGATTTACTTTTATTTAAGGATGGAAAATCTTTCTCTTATTAAAAAAATATATTTTTCACCATTGCAAGTTAACAATTACTGGTGTCCCAGGATGTATAGATCACTCTGAAACTCTGAAACTCACCTCTGTACAGATTTATTTGAATTTTCTTTCTTTCTTTCTTTTTTTTTTTTTTTTGTGGTGCTGGGGATTGAACCCAGGGGCGTTCTACCTCAGAGCTGCACCCCCAGCCCCATTTTTTATTCCTTATTTTGAAACAGGGTCTCACTAAGTTGCAGAGAGCCTCACTAAGTAGCTGAGGCTGACCGTGAATCCAGATCCTCTGATCTCAGCCTCCCAAGTACTGGGATTACAAGTGTGTGCCACCACTCCCGGCTCAGATTTATTTGAATTTTCTATTGACCCACAAGCATCAGCACCCCCTGAAAATTGGGCAGAAGAAGTAAATTCAAACCTGGATGACCTCTAGAACAGCATTAACCGCCCATGTTCTCCATGCCAATAATTGTTCCCTCTGCTCATAGAAGGGTATACCAGAAAAGGGTATGTCTTAGTCTGTTTTCTGTTGCTATCTCTGAATGCCACAAACCATATAATTTATTGCTTTATGTCTTACAGTTTTGGAGGCTCCAATATCCAAGGTCAAGAGCCCGAAGGTGATGCTATGCATCACATAGGGAAGCAGAGAAAGCTTGCTAGCTGGGAAGCTCTTCCTGTTATTATAAAGGAGATATGATGATGTTATCTAATTATAATTACCTCCCAAAGGCTCCTGGTCCCACTTAATACTTTACAATAGATATAATATTCAGTGTGCATTTCAGTAAAAACAATCAAACCCTAGTAGGGTAGACATCCCTCTTCTTTCACATCGTACTACCTCACCATGTTCCCAACCCTTCTCACACACACACACACACACACACACACACACAGAATGCCTCACCATGTTATATCGAGTGGTTCAATGAAGCTAAAATGCTTTAGAAATAAAAAATTAGAAATGACAATGAGCAGAACTATGATTATACAGATAAAATTTGCAGTAAATTGCTTTCTGAGTAACAAACAAATAACTCATGAGAGAATTTTGGAAAATAATTCAAAATAATACCCGTAGAAATGCCTTTCCTTCATCCAACAAAGAGCTTGTGTTATATTGTTTATGATCCGATTTTAGTCAAGTGAGATGACAGCTGCAGTGCCTTATAGTCTGTTCTTTCTCAACACTACAGTTTTAGCCAAGAACTCATCTTCCTCATGGGACATACCAAGATCAATTGCACCCCCCTCAAGCCTGCTTCCCAACCCAACATATACATCCCTCTCTGGAGAGGGCTGCAAGGACTGCACTTAAACACCTACTTTCCTTCTATTTCAATATCCTTCCTTAAGCACCAAATGCCACTGTTAAGTGGATACTCTCTTAATTTTATATTGAGTAGAAGGAGATTTAAGCAGTTGTAAACTGACTAAATCACCCACATAAACATTACCTATCTACATTTAATTTTCTGCTGTCAAGAAAATGTGAAAATATTGGTGAAGTTTTTATTTTACTAAAAGTAGACCAGGTAAGTATCTTTTCTGCTTTCTGTGCTATAGAATTTTAATTTGACAAAGACATAAAATCCAAAAAGTGCTGAAGAAAATAATGCAAACCATAGGATTTGCATTCTGATTTTAATACAAGTTTTTCTCGATTCTGTGTCCACCTCCAGAAATTCTTGCTAAAACTTTGTAACTCACTTTTATTTTATTTATTTATTTACTTATTTATTTATTTATTTATTTATTTATTTATTGTACTGGGGATTGAATTCAGGAGCATTCTACCTCCAAGTTAAACCCTCAGCCCTATTTTATTTTTATTTTGAAACAGGGTCTTGCTAGGTTAATGAGAGTCTCACCACTTACTGAGGCTGTCCTTGAACCTATGATCCTTCTCTCTTAGCCTCCCGAGTACTGGGATTGCAAGCATGTGTCTATCTCATTTATTTTATTGATACTGCTTGTAACTGAACCCACTTCATTCAACCCTCACAGAGCTGTTTAACTGTTAAGAACCTTTTTCTGATAACCTTTAAAAAATATTTCCATGCATGATTTAGTTCTTAGATCCCAAAATATAGAAAATAATCTTCCAAAATGAAAAAAGCCTTAATGAAATTAGATAAATACAAATAATCAGAAGAAAAATTTTTACAAATGTTAAGAGAAGTAACAATGTGACATAGGATACAAACCCAGGGTTCTGGCAAGTGAATTTTTAAAAAGTGGATATTCAGGAAGTACACCCACGTTGGGTAAGGGAAGAAAGAATGCAGGGACAGTGAATATTGTCTTACTTGAGAATTCTGAAGACATACAGGAAAAGCATTAGAAATTCTGGAATTTTGGAGGAATTCTCCAGTTGCACAGTTGAGAGATTAGGTTTGGGAGGGAGAATAGAAAGAGAACTGAGAAAAAAATGAATCCTTGGGGATTTGGGCTTTCCAATCCTGCTGTGTTTTCATCTGGAATATATTATTCCAAGATCCTTCCTTACAGAATGACCCTTTCTGGGCTTTAAACTCTGTTTTATACTAAGAGAACTACTGTAAAGTTTTCAATTAATTTTAAAGAACTGTAGTTTTATGTTACCTGGAGAAATCACTTTTTTATTGAAGACAGACAAGCAGAAAGTCTAGAAAATATCTAAGATACTCACATGCAGAAATTACGTATGAGCAATGAAAGGGGAGTGAGCAAATGGGACAGAGTGCCGAGATCTTGAAAGATGTTGTCAGTTCTATTAGGCTTATTTCATGAATTTTAGGCAATGAATTAGAATGTTAAAAATAGACTCTCTGAAATATTGTTTCCATGCCACTGTGGTCCCTTTGTCAATGCAGTCTTTAAAAATGCCTGCTTAATTCACTTACTGTTTTCCATTTCTGCTGGCTACTCACCTTGGCCATCATTCTTGCCTTCCTGAAGGACTCCAATGATCTCTTCTCTGGTCTCCCCACTGTCTACTCTAATTTCTTCCAATCCTGGTGTGTGTGTGTGTGTGTGTGTGTGTGTGTGTGTGTGTGTGTGTGTGTGTGTGTATGTGTGTGTGTGTGTATGTGTTACTGAAGATTAAACCCAAGGGGATTGGAGCTACACCCCCAGTCCTATTTTTAGTTTTGACATTGAAATAGGGTCTCACTGTGTTGCTGAGTGCCTTGCTAAATTGCTGAGACTGGCCTGGAACCTGTGATCCTCCTTTCTCAGCCATCCAAGAACTGGGATTACAGGTGTGTGCCACATTTCCCAGCTAGGTCCACTCTTTAATCAGAATAAACTTTTCAGAATGATGAGAACAAAAACAAATATTATCCTGTCGGCACTCTGCTTAAAGTGTTCAGTCACATCCTCCTGGTCTTGAAGACTGAGTTCTTCACGTGGTCTCACATCATCCCATTCTAGACCCATCTCCTGCACCCCAGCCCTCCTCAGGTGCCAGGCCACCGCTCCACACCACTGTCTACTAGCTTGTTCTTCTCTCCACTCCCTCAGACCTCCCCAACACTCTAACAAACACTTTCCACCTTTGCCTCTCCTGATCCTTGTCATCTTTCTTATTGGTCAGATCTCAATTCAAATCCATATCCCTCAGGTCTGCACTTCCTCTTCACCTCCTACATTAGATCAGGAAGCTTGGTAGGAGCAAGACCTCCCTGTCCCTTTCCTTCATATATGCCCCAGTCTGTCCACTGTGTGATTATCTCCACGATCTTTCCCTTTGAGGATAGACTGCACATTCCATAAAAGCAGAGGGTCTCCCTTATTCACTTTATAGCCCCATGATCTAATAGAGCACTTGAAAATTAATAGATAACAATGAATAAATGTAACCAAATAAACATCACTGGCTAGTAAATGTCACTAATACATACATTTTAAAATACTCCCAGCTGGACATGGTGATATACACCTGTAACTCCAAGACTTGGGAGACTGAGACAGGAGGATCACAGGTTCAAGGCCAGCTTCCGCAACTTAGTGAGACCCTCAACAATTTAGTGAGACCCTGTTTCAAAATAAAATAGGGCTAGAGATGTAGCTCAGAGGTAGAACACCCACGTATTCAATTTACAGTAACACACACACACACACACACACACACACACACATGCACATGTACACACACACACACGTGCAGACACACACTCCATTTTCGTTATTATTTTAATATTATTTAAAATGAATTAACCATGGCCTATAATTGGTATACTATCCAGAAATTTCATGGTGGATATTTATTTATTTTTTCCTCTTGGTCAATTTAATTGATTTTAAAGCGCATCCCTTCTTCTTGAAGTGACTTAAGAATATCCTTCATGAAATTTTAGATTTTGGATAGATAAACACAAACTTAACTGTAAGTTAGCTCTGACCACACAGTCCACAGTGGTTAATTATTTTATATTTAATATCTTCATTTAAATGTCATTTCCTCAAGAAAGTCTTTCTGGTTCCCTCATTTAGGCATTCTTCTCCTGTAAGACCAAGATTGACATTCCTGTTGTCCTGCTCATCTCCACACAGCAATTCAGAAACAAAGTTTCCTTCTATCTAGGGTATATACCATCTCCTGGAACCTCATGATCATTTATATGCAGCCACCAAATAGGCAAAAAGAGCCTGGAAAAAGCATACATTTTCTCCCTTCATTTCCATTGGAAAGAACCTGTTACATGCACCTAAAAGGAAGACTAGAAATATGATGGTTTGTGTGATGAGTTGAAAAATAAATGGGGTTGGGAAACCCCAAGAAGTATCAGTCAATCTGAGTGTAATGTACCTAACTTTTCTAAATGTCCACTAAGGCCTGTGTTTACTGTGTGCCATGAAATCCTGTTAGTTACCTTCAGCCATGATAACATCAAAACAGCTAGAGTGGGAGTTAAAAAGAAATGAATGTATCATGGATTCAGCAAATATGCATCAAGCTTTGTTGTTTAAGCCTCCAAATCATTTGAAAGTCACTGTAGTATCAACCACTACATCACAGTATATCTGCTTAACAGAGCTAAAATTCCCATCAATAATAAAGATAAGATTTCACCAGTGACCTATCCTAAGATATCGTTATCCACCTGAGCCGCGGGACCAAGGAGAAGGCCTCAGAATGTAACAACAGCAAGGAAGGAGGTAAAGTTTCTAGCACTCTGAGGCTGCTGATGTGCGTGTGCGGAGGGTGGGCAGAATAATAGCTCCAGGAAAAGTGAAAGGAGGTTTTGTCTTTCCATTGTTGTTTATGCCAGAGAGGCAGAGGAGCCTATTGCAGGACTTCTCCAAATTCTCCCTGTTTCAGTTGCCTTATTCTTGCCTTGAATCTAAATATTCGTTAGAAGCATTTTTATAGTATGGTTAAAAGAAGTGAAAATACTTTGAAGAATTATAGCTTCTTTTCTGTAAATGAATAAAAGCAAATGCAATTAAAAGAAAAACATTTACGAAAGAAGTATATATCATACACTGGAAAAATTTAATTAGAATTCATATAAGCAAACTATCTTCTCTTTCATATACATTTCACCTTCTTTAGTTACAGTCTTCATTAATCACTTCATCATCCCAAGTATCTAAACAAGAAACAAAAACAGAAATGTCTTACTTAACTCTTGACTCAACCATACCCAAGGCACTATTTGTGATGTTTAGCCTGGACTCTACTTACTTGTTTTTTTTCTGTGTTCTCTCTCCCACACTACCTGGCATGGACTCCATAGGGTTTCTCCCCAGAACATTTATAAGGTCTTCTTGCAACAGAGACTGATCTGACCACCACACACCACACACCACACACAGTTCCTCTGCACGCAAACCCTGTGCTTCCCTGCTGCTCTCTCTCCATGTTATATTTGACTTCTCCAGTTCCATCAAAGGTCTCATCTACAACACAGAGGTCACAAGAGTACCTAAGTCATTCAGTTGTTGTAAATATTAAATAAGAGTGCTTGAAACATTCTAATACTTTATCTTGTAAGTTTTTTACAAGCCCAAGTTCCCCTTCAGCTTTTTAGTTTGTCAATAATGAGAA
>PVLC010033753.1:0-17277 GCA_004027655.1 Graphiurus murinus | reverse complement strand
TGCCTCACTAGGTAGCTGAGGCTGGCCGCGAACCCGGATCCTCCGGTCTCAGCCTCCCGAATGCTGGGATTATAAGCGTGCGCCACCACGCCCGGCTTAATTTTTATTCTTTATTTTGAAACAGGGTCTCACTAAGTTGCAGAGGGCCTCACTAAGTAGCTGAGGCTGGCTGAGAACTCAGATCCTCTTGACTCAGCTTCTCAAGTACTGGGATTATAAGTGTGTGCCACCATACCTGGCTCTATTCATTCATTCATTCTTTCTTTCTTTTTGTGGTACTGGAGATTGAACCTAGGGGCATTCTACCTCTGAGCTACACCCCCAGTCCTATTTTGTAATTTTTATTTTGAAACAGAGTCTCACTAAGAGTGCAGAGAGCCTCACTAAGTAGCTGAGGCTGGCTGTGAACCCAGATCCTCTGGTCTCAGCCTCCCAAGTACTGGGATTACAAGTGTGCGCCGCCACACCTATCTTATTTTTATTTTTATTTATTTTTATATTTGTACTGGGGGTTGAACCCAGAGGCATTCTACCTCTGTGTTACATCCCCAGCCCTATATTTTATTTTGAAACAGAGTCTCACTAAGTTGCAGAGGACTTCACTAAGTAGCTGAGGCTGGCCATGAACCTGTGATCCTCCTATCTCAGCCTCCTAAGTACGAGAATTAAAAGTGTGAGTCGGGCATGGTGCTGCACCTTGTAATCCCAGTACTTGGGAGACTGAGATAGTAGGATCTGGGTTCCCGGCCAGTCTCAGCTACTTAGTGAGGCCCTCTGCAATTTAGTGAGACCCTGTTTCAAACTAAAGCATAAAAAATAGGGCTGGGGCCAGGCATGGTGATGCACACTTGTAATCCCAGCTTTCGGGAGGCTGAGACCAAAGGATCCGGGTTCGCGGCCAGCCGCAGCTACCTAGTGAGGCACTCCGCAACTTAGTGAGACTCGGTTTCAAAATAAAGAATAAAAAATAGGGCTTGGGGGTATAGCTCGGAGGTAGAATGCCCCTGAGTTCAATCTCCAGTATCAAAAAAAAAAAAAAGAAGAATAAAAAATAGGGCTGGGGGTGTACCTTAGAGGTAGAATGCTCCTGGGTTCAATCCCTAGTACCTCAGGAAAAAAATTTAAAAAGTGTGCATTATCACGCCCGGCTCTAATTTCACTTTTAAATTTAATGGTAGCATGACTTTAAAATCACAGGACTTAGCTGGGCATGGTGGTATATTATTGTAATCCCAATATTTGAGAGGCTGAGACAGGAAGATCATGGTTCATGGCCAGCCTCAGCTACTTAGTGAGACCCTCCACAACTTAGTGAGACACTGTTTAAAACTAAAGAATAAAAAATAGGGCTGGGGTAGCTCAGAGATAGAACACTCCTGGGTTTAATCACCAGTACAAAAAAAAAAAAAAAAAAAATCACAGTACTCGACAGGCACAGTGATGTATACCTGTGATCCTAGCCACTGTGGAGGCTAAGATAGGAGGATTGTAAATTTAAGACCAGCCTAGGTAACTTAGACCCTGTTTCAAGATAAAAAATAAAAAGGCGAGCCGGGCGTGGTGGTGCACGCTTGTAATCCCAGCATTTGGGAGGCTGAGACCGGATGATCCGGGTTCGTGGCTAACTCAGCTAACTAGTGAGGCACTCCACAACTTAGTGAGACTCGGTTTCAAAATAAAGAATAAAAAATAGGGCTGGGGGTATAGCTCGGAGGTAGAATGCCTCTGAGTTCAATCCCCAGTACTGGAAAAAATAAATAAATAAATAAAAAGGCCTGGAAATGTACCTGGGTTCAATCTCCACTACTAAAACCAAAACCAAAACACCTTACAAGACTTTAAGGTACTATTGGGACATTGAATTAGACTCCAATTTAGCAGGCTTGTCTAGAGTCAATGAGTTTATCGCCAGGCATGGTGTCGCACGTTTGTAATCCCAGCATTTGGGAGGCTGAGACTGGAGAATCCAGGTTCGAGGCCAGCCTCAGCTACCTAGTGAGGCACTCCGCAACTTAGTGAGACCCTGTTTCAAAATAAAGAATAAAAAATAGGGCTGGGGGTATAGCTCAGAGGTAGAATGCCCCTGAGTTCAATCCTCAGCGCCACAAAAAATAAAATAAATAAATAAATAAATAAATAAAATAAAATAAATGAGTTTATGAAGGATACCATACTATGATAGAAAGAATAATGTTGTTCATTAGTTGATCTTCAAACAGTGAGATGATCCTGGGTTACAGGGGGGCCTACTGTAATCACGAGACTTTAAATGTAGAAGATGGAGGCAGAAGAGGAAGTCGGGGCGACAAGGGGTGCTGTGAACTAGATGACCCCCACCCCCAACCAAACTCATGTGTAGAAGCCCTGACCCCCAACACATTGGTATTTGGTGCTAAAGTAATAGGTTCAGATAAGCTCAAGAGGGTGGAGCCCTCATCATGGGATTAGTGCCCTTCTAAGTAAAGACTCCAGTAGGCTTCCTCTGTCTCTCCACTATGTGAGGACACAGTGAGGAAGTGGCCATCTGCATGGTTCTGGTAAGAAGAGTACCCTTGAGCCAGGCGTGGTGGCACATGCTTGTAATCTCAGTACTTGGGAGGCTGAGACAGGAGGATCACAGGTTCAAAACCAGCCTTGGCAACTTAGTGATGCTCTCTGCAACTTAGTGAGACTCTGTTTCCAAATAAGAAATAAAATCAGGCTAGGGGTATAATGTGGAGGTAGAACGTCTCTGGGTTCAATCCCCAGTACCAAAAAAAAAAAAAAAAAAAAAAAAAAGAAGAGTACTCTTACCAGAACCTGGCCAGCTAGCACCTGGATCTTGGACTTTGAGCCTCTGCAACTCTGAGAAGTAAATGTCTATTGTTTCATCCACCCAGTCTGTAGTATCTGTTATGGCCGCCTGTGCTGATATAATGTGAGAGCGAGGCATGGTGGCACATGGCTGTAATCCCATTACTTGGGAGGCTGAGAGAGGAGGATCACAGGTTCAAGACCAGCCTCAGCAACCTAGTGAGACCCTGTTTCAAAACAAAAAATAAAAAGGGCTGGTGGTGTTGCTCACAGGTAGA
Source organism: Graphiurus murinus (assembly GCA_004027655.1). NCBI lineage: Eukaryota > Metazoa > Chordata > Mammalia > Rodentia > Gliridae > Graphiurus > Graphiurus murinus. The sequence goes on along the minus strand of PVLC010033753.1, from coordinate 14,206 downwards.
ACAGCCTCCCTAGTACTGGAATCACAGGCGTGTGCCACCATGCCCAGCTTTATTTATTTTTATTTTGAAACAGGGTCTCACAAAGTTGTAGAGTCTGGCCTTGAGCCTGCCATCCTCCTGTCTCAGTCTCCCATGTAATGGGATTATAGGCATAGATCAACACGCTTGGCTTTTAGTTACTTTTTTTTTTGGTACTGGGGATTGAACCCAGAGTTATTTTATCTCCAAGCTACATCCCCAGCCCAATTTGGTTTCTTATTTGGAAACAGGGTCTCACTAGGTTGCTGAAAGTCTCGTGAAATTGCTGAGGCTGGATTTGAACCTGGGATCCTCCTGTCTCAGCCTCCCAAAAACTGGAATTACAAGGTGTGCCTTGTAATACCACCCACGCCCAGCTTACCTTTTTTTTTTTTTTTTTTTTGGTATTAGAAATTGAACCCAGAAGCATTCCACCTCTAAGCTTCATTTCCAGCCCTATTTATTTTATTTTATTTTGGAAACAGGGTCTCATTAGGTTGCTGAGGTTGGCCTTAAACCTGTGATCATCCTATTTCAGCCTCCCAAGTACTGGGATTACAGGCACGTGCCCCTGTGCCCAGCTTAATTACCTTTTAAAAGTCTTATCTCTAAATATAGCCACCCATTGGTATCTGTGGGGGATCATTTCTGGGACCTTGGCACAGATATCAAAATCCATGGATGCTCAAGTCTCACATCATCCCATATACTTTTTATTTTATTGATTGATTTTTGTGGTACTGGGGATGGAACCCAGAGGTATTCTACCGCCAAGCTATACCCCCAGCCCTATTTTATTTTTATTTTGAAACAGGGTCTCACTAGGTTGATAACAGTCTCACTACCTGTTGAGACTGTCTTCAAACCTATGATCCTCCTGTCTTAGTCTCCCAAGTACTGGGATTATAAGTGTGTACCACCATACCCGGCTTCTCATATACTTAAATCATCTCCATATTATTGATAACACCTAAAACAATGTAAATTCTATTTGAATAATTGTTATACCATATTGCTGAGAGAATAACTTCAAGCAGAAAACCGACACAATTCTTTTTCCCCAAAATCATTGCAACCTGTGGTTGGCTGATTCGGAGGACACAGAACTCATGGATAGAGAGAGCTGATCATACGGCCACGTTCTGAGGTACTGGAGGTTAGGATTTTAACATATGCATTTGAGGGGGGATACAATCTAGTGCCTAATGGTGGTATTCAGAATACTTAAGACTTGTCAGCCATAGAGTCAGACCCATCAGAATAGATGCTAACCATAGTTTGGGCAAGGCACTGAGAGCTTCCTGTTAGGCTTTAATTAGCAGAACACAAGATGGAGACCAGGTCCACTGGGGCAATGAAAAGATACTTGGGCAATTTTGCCAACTGGTGGAGAAATATTTAGTATTTTAATAACCAATATGGTTATTCTGGGACAAACTAGATGAATGTCTATCCTTGATACACATGAGGCATTAAACCATTTTTTTTTTTTTTTGAACCCAGGGGCATCATATCTCTGAGCTACATCCCCAGCCCTTTTTATTTTTTACTTTTTTTTTTTTTTTTTTGCGGTACTGGGGATTGAACTCAGGGGCATTCTACCTCCGAGCTATACCCCCAGCCCTATTTTTTTATTCTTTATTTTGAAACAGGGTCTCACTAAGTTGCGGAGTGCCTCACTGAGTAGCTGAGGCTGGCCGCAGACCCAGATCCTACAGTTTCAGCCTCCCAAATGCTGGGATTACAAGTGTGTGCCACCACGCCTGGCTTATTTTTTACTTTTTGAAACAGAGTTTGGCTACATTGCTAAGGGTCATGCTAAATTGCTGAGGCTGGCCTTGAACCTGTGATCCTCCCATCTCCTCCCAAGTACTAGGATTACAGGAGTGTGCTGCTACGCCCCACCAAAGCATCCATTTTGAATACACTAAGTCCAATCGTATCTACTTGGAGTCATTGCTAACTTTGAGCTCCAACAGTCAGGATGGAGAAAAGGAATCCTACATTCAAAGTATAAACAGAAAAAGTGTGGGGGGTTCTCTTTCCTTGATTTGCCAGGGTCTGAATAGTTTTCTTCTGAAAAATGGGGTGGTGGGTGGGCTGGGAACTGGGGAGGATGCTCACGAGATTCTGTAAGCATCTTGACAAGTCTGCAGGTGTGGGTAGGGTCAAGAGAGATGCAGAAAAGGAGCCGGGCATGGTGGCGCACGCTTTTGTGTGTGTGTGTGTGTGTGTGTGTGTGTGTGTGTGTGTGTGTGTGTGTGGTACTGAGGATGGAACTCAGGGGCATTCTACCTCTGAGCTATAGCCCCAGCCCTATTTTTTTATTCTTTATTTTGAAACAGGGTCACACTAAGTTGCAGAGGGCCTCACTAAGTAGCTAAGGCTGGCCGTGAACCCGGATCCTCAGGTCTCAGCCTCCCGAATGCTGGGATTACAAGCGTGTGCCACATTTGGGAGGTGGAGACCAGAGGATCCGGGTTCGCGGCCAGCTTCGGCTGCTTAGTGAGGCCTCCGCAACTTAGTGTAACCCTGTTTCAAAATAAAGAATAAAAAAATAGGGCTGGGGCAGTAGCTAGGAGGTAGAATGCCCCCAGGTTCCATCCCCAGTACCATAAAGAGAGAGAGAGAGAGAGAGAGAGAGAGAGAGAGAGAGAGAGAGAGAGAGAGAGAGAGAGGAGAGAGAGAGAGAGAGAGAGAGAGAGAGAGAGAGAGAGAGAGAGAGAGAGAGAGAGAGAGAGAGAGAGAGAGAGAGAGAGAGAGATGCAGAAGGCCTGGAACCAGCTGGGAAGCTCTTACGGGCTCAGGAATGAGGAGATAAGGTTGCACTTAGAGTGGAAGCAGTGGGAATGGAAAGGAAGAGAGGGGTTGGAGAAAGGATGGACTCTCTAAAAGTCTTAAGGCTTTTGGATGCCCGCCACCAACTCTCCTGTCAGAGGAATGGCACCAGGCAGGCTGGGCAGCTGAACTATATAGCGCTCTAAGTTTCCTTGCCTCGGTTCATGAGTAAAGCCTGAGTCAAGGTTTGTTTGGTCTTTCTGAGACCCATCTGGAGAAGATGCCTCAGAAAAGGCCTGAAAAGTGACAGAAGTGTGAGAGTCTTGTTCTTTATATTAGCTGCTTTCAAATCTGAGGATTAAGAGCGTACTGGAGAGCCGAGTATGGTGGCGCACGTTTGTAATCCCAGTACTTATTTGGGAGGCTGTGATAGGAGGATCACAGGTTCGAGGACAGCCTCAGCAAGTAGTAAGACTCTCATCAACCTAGTGAGACCCCGTTTCTAAATAAGAAATAAAGTCAGGCTAGGGGGTGTAGCTCGAAGTTCTGCCTCTAATTTCAATCCCCAGTACCACACACACACACACACACACACACACACAAAGTGTACTGGAGGAGGTAGAGTTGGTGATATAGTGATGTAGGGGAAAATGGTGCAAGCTATGAGGTGGGCAGGGTGGAAGCATTTGTACACTGACCTAAGATGTTTATAGATGAACACTAAGAAAATAGTTAGCTATGGTAATGCAGATCAAAATGAGTTAAAGAACACTGTGAAGTAATAATAGCACAGATGGTATGTAGTATGGCAAAATCTTGTAGTTGGTATGCAAATCATCACAGTTTAAAAGTGCTGAGCCGGGCTGGTGGTACACGCTTGTAATCCCAGTATTTAGGAGGCTGAGACAGGAGAAGCATAGATTTGAGACCAACCTCAGCAATTTAGGTAGACTCTTAGCAACCTAGCATCAACCAGAGTCAAAACAAAATAAATAAAAAGACCAGGGGGTGTAGCTCAGAGGTAGAATGCCCCTGGGTTGTATCCCCAGTACCCTTTCACACACACACAAACACAAATGCTGATAAAAAGGAATCAAATAAATCTCCATTTTTCAGGGTTTTTTTAGTACTGGGGAATGAACCCAGGGGCATTCTACCTCCGAACTACACCCCCCAGTCCTACTTTTTATTCTTTATTTTGAAACAGGGTCTTACTAAGTTGCAGAGGGCCTCACTAAGTAGCTGAGGCTGACCGTGAACCTGGATCCTCTGGTCTCAGCCTTCAAAGTACTGGGATTACAAGTGTGCGCCACCACGCCAGGCTTTTCCATTTATAAGTTTTAAGACTTTTGTGTTCTTGCTAGTAAAATGGGAAAACTGTGCCTACTTCTGTCTTGTCATAAAGTCCATTGAGTCTCATTTCTGTTTTCTTTCTTTCTTTCTTTGTACCGGGGATGGAACCCAGAGACATTCTATCTTTAAGCTATAGCCTCAGCCCCATTTTGTTTTGAAACAGGGTCTTGCTAGGTTGTTGAGAGTCTTACTGCATTGCTGAGGCTGTCCTCAAATCTGTAATCCTCTAGTCTCAGCCTCCCAAATACTGGGATTACAGGCCACCATGCCTGGCTCTCATTTTTTTTTTTTTTTTTTGCGGTACTGGGGATTGAACTCAGGAGCATTCTACCTCCGAGCTATACCTCCAGCCCTATTTTTTTGATTCTTTATTTTTGAAACAGGGTCTCACTAAGTCGCAGAGTGCCTCACTAGGTAGCTGAGGCTGGCCGTGAACCTGGATCCTCCAGTCTCAGCCTCCCAAATGCTGGGAATACAAGCATGCACCACCATACCCGGCTCTCATTTGTTTTTTCACTTAACAAATATTTATCAACTTTGTACTAAATGTTAGTAAAGAAAGTACTGTGTAGTTAAAACGAATTGGGACTGGAGGGAGAAATAGGTTTTTGAAATTTTTGCACAGTGACCTGGCATTTCAGTTTAAACTCTTGAGAAATAATTCTTATTTCAAAAGGTCACTAGAGCCGGGTTCGAGACCAGCCTCAGCGACCTAGTGAGGCACTTTGCAACTTAGTGAGACCCGGTTTCAAAATAAAGAATAAAAAAATAGGGCTGGGAGTATAGCTCGAAGGTAGAACACCCCTAAGTTCAATCCCCAGTACTGCAAAAAAGAAAAAAAAATTACTAGAGTATATTTAAATTAAAATGAGATATTTTCTTTCTCCACCAAATATGAAAATAAAATAAGTATTAGCAGAAGAAGGCATTAAAATCAGAAATGGAAGGTGCTATTTTTCATCTAGCAACTTGAACATATAGAAGATCCACCTTTAACCTGATCTTCTTGTTTGTACAGGGCTGGGAATACACGCAGCACCTTGCAAAGTGAAAGTGGAAATGACAAGGTCCTTTCCCTGCGAAGCTCAGACCTAAACGTTGTCGAGCAGATCTACACAGCATTGCAGTAGAGTGCACACTTGAGCTGATATGATGGGGAAGGTCAGGCGAAGGCTAGGGGAAGAAGATATAGGAAATGAGCCATTTGAAGACAGAAGGTTTGGGGCAGGAGAGGCAGGAGGAAAAATGTGCTTTGGGTTTCTCAATGAGATCAAATAATACATACGAGGTGAAAAGGACACAAAGTGATGAACCAAGAGTGCATATACATCAAGAAACAACCCCAATGTAGCTTGGAGGTAGAATGCCCCTGGGTTCAATCCACAGTACTGCCAAAGTATATATATAGAAACAACCACAAGAGCCGGGCGTGGTGGCGCACGCTTGTAATCCCAGCATTCGGGAGGCTGAGACCGGAGGATCCGGGTTCACGGCCAGCCTCAGCTACCTAGTTAGGCACTCTGCAACTTGGTGGGACTTGGTTTCAAAATAAAGAATAAAAAATAGGGCTGGAGGTGTAGCTCGGAGGTAGAATGCCCCTGAGTTCAATCTCCAGTACCGCAAAAAAAAAAAAAAAAAAAAAAAAAAAAAGAAAGAAACAACCTCAAAAGAGTCTACTGGACATGATTTCCTTTTGCTCTTGATATATGAAAGCAGCCTGTCTCAGTCTGTTTGTGCTTTAAAAAGAGATACTTGAAACTGGGTTATTTATTTATTTGTTGTACTGGGGATTAAACCTAGGGGGGGTTCTACCTTCAAATTACACCTCACTCCCAGTCCCTTTTATTTCTTATTTTGAAACAGGGTCTCTTAAAGTTGCTGAGTCTGGCCTCAAACCTGTGATCTTCCTGTCTCAGCCTCCCAAGCGCTGGGAATACAGGCATGTGCCTGGCTGAGACTGGGTAACTTATACAGAACACAAATATATTTCTTTTTTTTCTTGTGGTACTGGGAATTGAACCCAGAGGCATTCTACCTTCTAGTTATACCTCCAGCTCAATTTTCTTTCTTTCTTTTTTTTTTTTTTTTCAGTACTGGGGATGGAACCAGGGGGCATTCTACCTTCGAGCTACAGCCCCAGCCCTAATTTTTATTCTTTATTTTGAAACAGGGTCTCACTAAGTTGCAGAGGGCCTCACTAAGCAACTGAGGCTGGCCTCGAGCACGGATCCTCCAGTCTCAGCCTCCCAAATGCTGGGATTACAAGGGTGCACCACCACACCCGGCTTTTATTTCTTATTTTGAAACAGAGTCTCACTATGTTAATGAGAGTCTCACTATTTTCTTTCTTTCTTTTTTTTTTTTTTTTTGCGGTACTGGTGATTGAACCCAGGGCCATTCTACCCCCAAGCTACATCCCTAGTCCTATTTTTTTATTCTTTATTTTGAAACAGGGTCTCACTAAGTTTTGGAGGGCCTTACTAAGGTAGCTGAGGCTGACTGTGAACCCAGATCCTCCAGTGTCAGCCTCCTAAGTACTGGGATACAAGTGTGCACCACCATGCCCGGCTGAGTCTCACTACTTACTGAGGCTGTCCTCGAACCTGTGATCCTCCTGTGTCAGCCTCCCAAGTATCGGGATTACAGGCATGCACCACCATGTCTGGCTGTTTCTTATGATTCTGGAAGCCGGGAAGTCTGAGATTGAGGTGCTGGCAGAAGCTGGAATATGCAATTTTTGGTGTAGGCTTCTTGCTGTGTCCACACATGTTGGGAGGAACAAAAAGGGCAGAGGTAAGTGCTGCGTCCTCAACATGAAGAGATTGCCAAAAAAGGGCTTAGCGCCTCCAGCCTTTTTTTTTTTTTTTTTTAGTACTGGGGATTGAAACCAGGGGCATTTTCTGAGCTTAACCCCAGCCCTTTTTATTTTCTATTTTCTTGAAAGGTCGGGGGTGGGGGGAAAGGAGGCAGGAGATGATGGTAATACAGGCTTTGTTGGGATAAAATCTGCTGCAGAGGAGGGGGGTCTCCAGGAAAGGATGGAGCCTGCGGCTTACAGACTAGAAGCTTATCTAGGGTTTTTGTTTGTTTGTTTGTTTGTTTTTTGTGTGTGGTACTGGGGATTGAACTCAGGGGCATCTTACCTTCGAGCTACACCCCAGCCCTATGTTTTATTCTCACTAAGTTGCAGAGGGCCTCACTAAGTAGCTGAGACTGGCTGTGAAACTGTGCTCTTCCTGTCTCAGCCTCCCAAATAATGGGATTACAAGAGTGCTCCACCACACCCAGCGTATCTAGGTTGTTTAAGGGGAGATTCCAGGGGTAGAAGGGGTGGGCAGTGGTTAGCTGTTGCTAGGGGGGGTTTTAGTGGAGTTAGTTGGGTTTTAGAACTGGGTTAAGCACGGCAGAGGGACTTTTCTGTAAGCTGAGGCATGTGATGAGCAAGGGCACATCTTAGACAAGACAATGGAGACATTTCTGTAAGCAAGGGGAGGCGTGTACTTGAGCGAGACTTGGGAATTTCTGGTCAGCAAAGAGAACTGCCAAATGACATGTCTTCACAAGATGGAGTCCCTTGTGTTCAAGATTCTAACATTTTTATTTTGAAACAGGGTCTCACTAGGCGGCTGAGGCTCTCTTCGAAACTGCCAACCTCCTGACTTAGCGCTCAGTTGCTCTAGCCTTTTTATGAGGTTGCTAATCCTTCACATGGGCTCTGCTTCCATGAGGGGAGAGTCTTAATAGAGACTTAATTACCCCCTAAACATCCCATCTCTTTCTTTCTTTCTTTTTTTTTTTTATTTTTGCGGTACTGGGGATTGAACTCAGGGGCATTCTACCTCCGAGCTACACCCCCATCCCTATTTTTTATTCTTTATTTTGAACCATCTCTTTCTTTCTGTCTCCTCTCTCTCGCTCTTTTTTTTTTTTTTTTTTTTTTTTTTTTTTTCGGTACTGGGGATTTAATTCAGGGGTATTCTACCTCTGAGCTATACCCCCAGCCCTATTTTTTATTCTTTATTTTGAAACCAGGTCTCACTAGGTTTCGGAGTGCCTCACTAGGTAGCTGAGGCTGGCGGCGAACCCGGATCCTCCGGTCTCAGCCTCCCAAATGCTGAGATTACAAGCGTGTGCCACCGTGCCCAGCTTCTCTCTCTCTCTCTCTTTCTTTCTAGGGTTGAATCCAGAGTGTGCTACCTCTGAGCTGCACCCTCCCAGTTCTATTTTATTTTGAAACAGTCTCACTAAGTTGCTGAGGGCCTTGCTAAATTGCTGAGGCTGTTCTGGAACCACATGCGATCCTCTTGTCTCAGTCTTCCAAGTACTGGGGTTACAGGTCCCTGCCACCACACCGGGCCCTACCTCTTAATACTATCACATTAGGGTTTAACTTCTAACTTATTAAAGGAGGCACACATATGTTCAAACCATAGCATAACTCTCGAAAGTTTATCTTCTCAACCTGTTCCAATGAACCAAGATTTCTCTGTGTCTGATTATAGATGGGAAATGAGAGTGAGTGACTAGATCGACTTCTGTGGAGGGGGCTGGCCAATTTGATGGAGTTCACACTGAGGGGAGAGTCGCAGTGCATCCAGGGATTTGCAAGAAGTCCGCAAGTGCTGTGAAGAAGGCAAGGGCATCCAGATCCCCACGATTCTCCCTGCCACTGACCTTGCAGCCTGCAGGCTGAGGGCCACTGCCAGAGGGGTCCTTCACCCTTGTCAACTATTCCATCCCCACCACTGTGTATCTGCCTGCTGTGGCCAGAGCTGGTAGTTAAATCACATATATGTTCTTTCCAACATGGCTTTAGCTCCTCTAATTTTCTCCTACTTTGAGTCGTCCTAATAATAACACTAATATCTCTGGGGCTTTTAGTCTCCGCCAGGCAGTGTTCAAAGCACTTCACATGTGGTACCTCGCTTATTCCTCATAACAAGTGGTCATAGAAAACTCGACCCTGGAGGTTAGGGAACAGAGGCTCAGAGAGGTGAAATGACTCGGTCAACGCTGCTCAGATAATAAGTTAGTAAGTGGTAGGAATGGGCTGTTAACTCAAGTTTTCTTTTCTTTTTTTTTTTCTGTAGCACTGGGGATTGAACCCAGGGTCTTTCTACCTCCAAGCTATACCCTCAGCCTTATTTTATTTTTATTTGAAACAGGATCTCCCTAAGTTGCTGAGGCTGGTTTTGAACCTGTGATCCACTTGTCCCAACCTCTCAAGTACTGGAATTACAAGTATGTGCCACTAAGCCCGGCCTCAAGTTTTCTTGTTCCTGCTCGTGTGTGTGTGTGTGTGTGTGTGTGTGTGTGTGTGTGTGTTGCTGGGGAATTGAACCCAGGGGGACATTCTACATCTGAGCTACACTCCCAGCCCTTTTAAAATTATTATTATTGTTATTATTTTAAATAGGGCCTTGCTAAGTTGCTGTAACTGGCCTCGAACCTGCAATCTTCTTGTCTCAGTCTCCCAAGTACTGGGATTACAGGTGTATGCTACTATGCCCAGCTCTGCCCTTCTTTTTAACCACCTTACATTGCTACTCCCAGGAGGCCTCACTGAACCTGGAAGGAACCGGGGTGGGAGTTGTGGGGCCTCAGAGGCATCTCACAGATCACCCCCCTCTCCCTGCCCTCAGAAGAACCCCTTGAATATCATCCCTTACAAGTTGTCAGTCTGCTTCTCTTCAGACTGGTGACCTGGAACGCGAAGCCACACGAGGCGGCCGAGTCCATTTTTAGATAACTTTGATCGCCACCCAGTTTTTCCATATTTTGAGCGGAAATCATTTCTCTCCAGAATTTCACCTACTTGTCCTAATTCTGTTTTCTGGCCCTCTACCAAGTAAGACTTTTTTTTCTTCTGATGGACAAACCTTGCAGTAGCGGACCATCCAAGGGCATTTGGAACAGTCGATTACGGCCCAACCTCCTTTCCTACTTACAGCAAAAATGCAGGATTTCCCTCTTGAAATGTGATGGTCCTTTGTTCTCGTACCCTCGGGCTGCTTATTATTTGTGCATGTTAGCCCAGAATGACAAGACTGAGCAAACAGAAGCCTAGCTTTGCTTTACAGTGTTTTTTTGTTTTTGTTTTTGTTTTTGGTGGTACTGGGGATTGAACTCAGAGGCATTCTACTGATGTAGGATAGAAGAAATAAGTAGGTAGAAAGGAGACAAATGGGAAGGAAAAGTAAAAATATCACTTTAATATAAAAAACCTGGGACTGAAGCATTTCAGCCTCTACTCCACAAACCGGTTCTCTTTCCCAGAATTGACTCTCCCAAATTCTGGGAAAATCTACATAATTGCTCTGTGCATTGATAATGATAACTTAGGACAGTTTCCAGCTTATCTGCCAATCAGCTAATGAGGACTCCAACCTAAGGACCCTAGAGTTGACCAGACTACTCGACCACCATAAACCGCCTGGGGGACTACCGGACTGAGATCATCCTCACATACCTCCTCTAGCCCACCCCTCATGAAAGTCCCCTATAAGAAGACAGCCCTGAACTCCCCAAAATGCCCTTCCTCATCTTGAGATGGCCCGCATTCTCTCTTGAATGTGTATTTCTTCCTTTTTTCCCTTTTCCCCAAATAAACCTCTGTCCATGTCTCTGACTGGTGTGTGCTGAAATTCTTTTCCGTCATGTTAGCCAAGGACCCTGCAGATCCTGAGTTCCTGAACTGAGGACTCACCCCAACACTACCTCTGAGCTACATCCTCAGATTCATTTTATTTATTTGGAAACAGAGTCTTACTAGGTTGCTGAGAGCCTCACTAAATTGCTGAGGTTGTTCTTGAACCTGTGATCCTCCAGTCTCAGTCTCTCAAGTACTAGGATTACAAGTGTGTGCCATCATGCCTGGCTTGTTTTTACAGTGTTTTCAATTGGAACATTAAACACTCTTCTGTGCAGTTTTCCACTGTAGTCTTTCAGGACACTGGCTTTGTGCCTGGCCTCTTTTTGGCCCTGGTGTTAAAGCATTAAGCCAAATCACTTATTTATTTATTTATTATTATTATTTTTGCGGCACTGGGGATTGAACTCAGGGGCATTCTACCTCCGAGCTATACCCCCAGCGCTATTTTTTATTCTTTATTTTGAAACAGGGTCTCACTAAGTTGTGGAGTGCCTCACTAGGTAGCTGAGGCTGGCCTCGAAGTCTCCCAAATGCTGGGATTACAAGCGTGCGTCACCACACCTGGTAAGCCAAATCATTTATATCCTTACAGCTTCAAAATAAGAGAACATGTGGTAGTATAAATTATTGTCCCCCGTGCCGGACCCTCACCCGGGAGGGCCCGAAGAGACGACAATCACACAGGAATGGTGCAAGCTTCTTTATTCTTCTCTCTCTTTATTCTCTCTATTCTTACTCCCTCCCTATTCTCTTACTCCTTCTTCCTCACGGGAGAGACTCCTTATTTCTTTAGTCAGGTATCGGAGGAGCCGTCAAGAGGAAAACCCAGTGAGCCTATCAGGGAGTAGATCACTCAGGCAACTTAAGTAACACTACAGCCCCCTATTGGGCACGCACTGTCCACGCTCTGACGTGCTGGTGCATGCGCTCTGACGTGCACAGCCCTAGGATGTTACCACCTGCAGCTGCTCCTGGCACTCTGCCAGGCGCCATCTTGAGGCAAGGTCTCTCCGGGCCCTCCAAGCTAAGACCCCAACAATAAATATACTTTTGTAAAGATAGAGGGCTAAGATGCAGAGAAAAGCAAATGAGGTGGTTTAGGATACCATGAGGGAGGATCTTGAAAAATATGAAAAGGCTATGGGTGGACTTTTTGGGTGATCTTCCAAGGGCAGATTGGTTGGTATCATGAAGGAAAAACCAAGCTAGAAGAAACTTGGTGATGACTTATGATATTTCTGGTTTTATTTGAGGAGTACATATTACAGAGTACCTATAAGATGACATTATTTTTGTTAGTTTAAGCATAATAGTTGGGTGTGGTGGTACACACCTGTAATTCCATGGGAGGCTGAGACAGGAGGATGACAGGTTTTTTTTTTTTTTTTTTTTCAGTACTGGGGATTGAACTCAGGGGCATTGTACCTCCAAGCTATACCCCTAGCCCTATTTTTTATTCTTTATTTTGAAACAGGGTCTCACTAAATTGCAGAGTGCCTCACTAGGTAGCTGAGGCTGGCCGCGAACCTGGATCCTCCGGTCTCAGCCTCCCGAATGCTGGGATTACAAGCATGCGCCACCACGCCCGGCTAAGGATGGCAGTTTTGAGAACAGCCTCAGCAATTTAGCACAGCTCTCAGCAATTTAATGAGCCTCTGTTTGCAAATGAAAAATAAAATAGATCTGGGGGTGTAGCTCAGAGGTGGAATGCCCCAATCTCTAGTGCCAAAACCCCCAAACAAACAAACAAAAATTAAGCATAATAGTTATGGAAGTTGTGAGTTTCATAGTGGTTTATGTAATATTTGCATTCATGACAGAAATTTCCAGGAGGCCCAGGGACTTCTGTGTTCAGTGAAATGTTTCATATTCCAGCCTGTTGTTAGAACTAATTCCCTTTTGCTTGGGGAGAGGGCATCTCCTTCTTCTACTGAGTTCTACTGTTGTGTAGTGGAAGGTGAGTTGGCCTAACCTTGGCAGGACCTTAACCAGCCACATGATCGTAGGGAAGACACTTCTTCTTTCGGGCCTCAATTTCCTCATTTGTGAGGTGAGTAAGTTTGATTAAGGTTCTTTCCAGCTCTGAGGATCATAAACCCTTCCTTCTTTCGGTGTGGTAGTTTCCTTATACAAAAGGACCTAATATGAATGTAAATGACACACCCTCCTTTTGACAGCCATGGTGTTACGGAATGAATTACTGGTTGCAATTCTTCATTCCCCCTGAGACAGTAACATTATTATAGTAATTTTATTTATTTATTTATTTTGAGGAACTGGCGATTGAACCCAGGGGCATTCTACCTCTGAGCTATACTCCCAGCACTATTTTTTTATTCTTTTTTTTGAAACAGGGTCTCCCTAAGTTGCGGAGGGCCTCACTGGGTAGCTGAGGCTGGCCATAAACCCGGATCCTCTGGTCTCAGCCTCCCAAGTGCTGGGATTACAAGTGTGGGCCACCTCGCCCGGCTTATTCTGTATTTTGAAACAGGGTCTCACTAAGTTGCAGAGGGCCTCACTAAGTAGCTGAGACTGGCTACGATCCAGCAATCCTCCTGTTTCAGCCTCCCAAGTACTGAGATTACAAGTATGTGCCACTATACCTGGCTATTATAGTAATATTATACATTCACACCTTATCCTGGTCTGAGGGTAGAAGAAGTGTACCTCTTTGCTCCAGAGCTTTAAGCTTGGTCATGTGACTGGCTGTGACCAATGGGGCATTAGCTGATGTGACACAGGTAAAAGCTTGATAGATGCTTGTGCATGTCTTAGATACTTGCCTAAGAAGAATAAAAGAAATGTAGAACCAGACCTATCGCCAGCCCACAGCCTAGAGCCCAACCTAGATCAACTGAACCCCAGTGAGGGCTTGAGGGAAAAATAAATGCTTTATGTTTTTCCTGTTGATATTTTGTGGTTGTTTTTGCAAGGTTAATTAATCATGGGAGTACAACCTGACCTAACTCCTTGTTCTCAACAGACATGATGCACATTCATTTTAACTCTTGATAATGTTTGTATTTGAAGTTATATTATATTGCTTTACTTGCATATATTTCAGTCACAGCCTTAATGACCTTTAGTGAGCCACTCTTTGGTTTGGGTTTTTGTTTCCCAGGGGTGTCACTCATTAAAGTAAAGGTGGTTTTATTGTTCAATCTATTTATTTCCCTTATGAGTGCAACTCCAAAGTTCAAAGTACGAAATGACATTACCTGAATGCAGCAGTTTGAGTTTGAACATACACCAGAATACATAGCTATTGAACCATGGGCCTCTCATTCCCAGTACTGGCTCCTGGTTCTCAGCCTCGAACATCATTTGCAAGCGTTTATTTACTGCTGCCCCACAGCGGGAGGAAGAATTGCTACCCAAGAAAAGTTGGCATCAGCTGTCTTTGGG
>PVLC010033752.1:0-17294 GCA_004027655.1 Graphiurus murinus | reverse complement strand
TGCATGGAGACTGAACACCACACTGCTGAATGAAGAGTGGGTCATAGAAGAAGTAAGGGGAGAAATCAAAAAATTCCTAGAAACCAACAAAAATGGAGATACAACATATCAAAACCTCTGGGACACCCTGAAGGCAGTACTAAGAGGGAAATTTATAGCACTGAGTGCCCACATAAGGAGAACAGAAAACCACCAATTATATACAATGGAATTTTACTCAGCCATAACGAAGAATGAGAAATGTGTGCATTTATGCCTTTACCAGCTTGTACCTAACAAAGATGTATGATTGCAATGCACCAATTAAAAAATAAATAAATAAAATAAAATAGAGAAGAACAAAATTATGTTATTTCAGAAAAACAGATGGAAGTTGAGAATATTAAGATTAGCCAGTCTCAAAAAACCTATCCTTGTATGTTTTGCTGCATATGTGGAAATTAGAAATTGGGAAACAAAAGACAACTCAGAAGAGCAGAGACTTTAATGGAGTGATGAAGGGATTAGGGGAGGGAGAATGGGGGAAGAAGATGTAAATAGGGGAATAGTTTAAATAATGCTATGTATGTGTGTGAAATCACCAATGCCAATCTCAATGACATCTACAGGGAAGGTGAGGGTGGGGGTGGAATCCCAGGGAAATATGTGCATGTATATTCCTATCACTCTATACTTTAGCATGATATATAACTACAATGCACCAATAAAATATTAAAAATAAAATAAAAACATAATAATGGCATTCTGAGTTCAGTAAAGTAGTTACAACTCAAGACTCTGTGGTCCTCCTTTGTTTGTTTGTTTGCTTGCTTGCTTGCTTGCTTGTTTACAGCCCTGGGGCTTGAACCCATGGCCATGTACATGAGAAGCAAGTTCTCCTCACCAAGCTCTATCCTCACCCTCTGTGTTCTTTGCAGCCATTGCTACAGCAGAACACATGCACTGATTGCTGTCATAATGTTCCAAACACTTTGCAATGATAAGTAACTCCCTCCCTCCATCATGCCCAGTGGACAGGGACAGGATTTGTTTTCCTTCCTTCTGCAAAACATTATGAGATTCCACTTAATCTCATAATGTCAGTTTCCGAAGGTTGAAGATAGATTTAAGGTTACCTAGTTTCAGACCTTTGTGACAAACACTAATTTTTCTATGTCTACTTGACACAGAAAAAGGATATTAATTCCTTAGATATTGCCTTCTAAGGATATCTTAGCAAAGCCAGTTACTACAATAATTATCAAAACAAGCAATACATGAAAATTTGATGTTCAACTTTTATAGTGAAAAAAAAAAAAAACCACAAAACAAAATATACAAGAGATTCCCACACTGGCTCATAGGCTGTAAGACCAAGCACTGGGATACTTCAATTAATGTTAACTACATCATTTTGTAACAACGGCAGCAGGAGGTTACAAGCGGTTTCATTTGCGATCTGCGAACACATTAGCAAGGAAAGTATTTCTCCCTAAATGTCTTCTGCTAAGCGAGTAAACATGAAGGGAATCTTAGTTTTCATCAAATGAAATTTTTCTCCCCACAGTTTAATGAATTTTAAATGGTCTGCATTCGATTTACTTTTTAATTACAGTCGTGTGTACACTGAAGCTGATGAAAATCTAATTCATTTGCGTTGAGAACCAGAGTTGTATTTCCAAATGCCTTCACTAATAAGATCGCTGTCCACCAACATAGAAAATAAATAAGAGCCTCAAACAGCCTACTGAGAAAAGGCTGCACCCTGAATCACTATGGTTTAGAAGTCATAATGGAGTGTGTCCCACAAAAAAAGATAAGGAATGCCTGACCAAATGCTTATTTTGTACCAAGAGCCAAAATTTATGTTTCAATTGCTTTATCTCATAATCTTGACAGTCTTTTGAAAGACATACTTTTTAATTTCAAAGATGAGAAAACTGAGGACTGAAGAAGTAAATTTCAAAGTCTCACAGCTGGTCATTGGCAAAGCTGGGACTCAGCAAGTTCTCCATTCTGAGGCCCAAATATTTAACCACTGCACTTGATGGACCCGTTCAATTACAGATCACTGTAACCCACACCCTGCCTGGATTGAAGGAAAGTAATTTTCACCCAGACCTCTTTTGTTTACATAACTGTTCTTGTCTGTGAATATAGAATATCAAGGTGCCAACTCATGTGGACAAGTCTTCCCTGAATTCACTTCTCAGCATGGTAAAAGTGAAAATTGAACTTAAAAAAAAAGTCAAATAAAGCCTTCTAGAACTTTGCAGAGAATATATTTTGTCAGGAAGTACATATATATTGTTAAAATTAACTGTGCAAACATTCAATTAGCAGCAGCATCAAAAGGTAGCAATTAAATACAATTTGTTTAACCATACTGTTTGCCAATAAAGCAAGGGTATGACAATATCTTATCAATGTTCTTTTTAAATTTATAATCTTTAAAGAACTGAATTTGGATTACCATGAGTAGTATTAACTGTCAACAAATATCTGCTATTTATTGTTATTTTATATATTAAATGTAAATAATTTATACAATGTAAATTATGTAAGCATGTCTCTCCAGACACTATGCTTTGGAAAACTGTATTTCTCCTCTTTGCCCTAAATATAACACATCATTTTACTTAAAATTAATGTGGCGACACTAATGTTTGAATTATTCAAGTCCCTTTTCCCTGCTGACAAACAAGACCTTGATCTTGTACCACTATATGCCCATGCATATTTATTGTGATCAAAGGGATCTGAGACTCACCCAGGCATTGAGAGTGAGACACATGACCAGTCAGAGCAACTGTCATGGGTACGATGTGGCCAAATGACCTAAGGAAGAAGAATGTGCTCAAGCCTGTGACTCTTTTGTGGGGGCTGGGGGGGGGGTAGTGAAGTGTGACATTGGATTTGGAAAGTCTCTTTCAAAGAACGATGCTGATAAGTAAATGTAATATACCACATTAACAATATAAAACTTTATGATCATATCAATAGATGCAAAAAAGCACTTGGTAAAATTTAATATCTCTTCCATTTATTAAAACTCCCCAACATCTAGGTTCATTCAGTGGTGAAAAGCTGAGAGCTTTTCTTCTAGATCATGAACCTACTCTCAAGATTTCAACTGTCACCACTACTATATGGCATAACACCAGATGCCCTAGCTGGAGCAGTTAGCAAACAGATAAAGATAAAGGAATGGAAATTGGAAAGGAAGAAGTAAAATTGACTCTGTAGAGATGACATGATATTATATATGGAAATCTGTAAGGATGTCATAAAAAGAAGCCCTGGAAACTAATAAACAAATTTAGCAAAGTTGTAGGGTACAAAGTGAAGATGTAAAAATCAGAAGCATTTGTATATCTGAAAAATGAACTTTCTAAAAAAGAAATAAAGAAAATAACCCATTTATAAAACCATCCAAAAATATTTGGGAATAAATTTAAGCAAGGAGGCAAAATAAGTATGCGCTTGAAAACTATAAAACATTGATGAAAGCAATTGAAGATTATACAAATAAATGAAAAATTATGCAATGCTTAGGTATTAGAAGAACTAATATTGTCAACATATCATAAGCAAACCACAGATTCAATGTCATCTCTATTCAAATTGAAATAATACTTTCTTCAACTAATGGTGTTGGTAAAACTTTAACCATATTCAGGAAAATGGAAATAAACCTCACTTTCTCACCCTGCACAAAAGTCAACTCAAGATGGATCAAAGACATGGAAATCATACCAGAGACCTTGCAGTTACTTGAAGAGGGCATAGGGCCAACACTTCAACACATGGACACAGGTAAAAACTTTCTCAACAAGATCCCAAAGGCACAAGAAATTCAAAGGAAGATCAATATGTGGAATTGTATTAAACTGAAGAGCTTCTGTGCAGCAAAGGAAACTATCAAGAACCTCAACAGAGAGCCCACAGAATGGGAGAAAATACACAGAGAACTCAAGAAACTCACCACTAAGAAAACAAATAACCCAATAAAAAAAATGGGTAAGTAAACTAAATAGACACTTCACAAAAGAAGAAATACAAATGTCCAATAAATGTATGAAAAAATGTTCAACATCATTATCAATCAGAGAGACGCAAATCAGAACTACACTGAGGTTTCAACTAACCCTAATTAGAATGGCAATCATTAAAAACACAAACAAAAATGCTGGTGAGTATATGGAGAAGTGGGAACTCTAACACATTGTTGGTGGGGTTACAGATTAGTGTAATCACTTTGGAAAACACTATGGAGGAGCCTTACATGAATGGGAATGAATCTACCATATGATTCAGCTTCTAGGTACCTATCAAAAAAAAAAAAAAAAAAAAAGGACGAACTATCAGACAAATGCATATGTGTCAATGTTTACAGTCACACAATTCACAATTGCCAAACTATGGAACCAGTCAAGATGTCCATCAATAAATGAATGAATTACAAAACTATGGGATATGTACACAATGGAATTTTTCTCAGTCATAAAGAAGAACAAAATCATGTCATTTGCAGGGAAATGGATGGAACTGAAAAACATTATACTAAGAAGAGTCACAAAAAGTAAAAACTCAGATGATCTCCCTAATATGTAGAAACTAGGGAGAAAGAGGATCATAGGAGGGACTTTAGACAAAAAAGGAGAAACCTTAGATGAGCAAAGGTGATACAATTTCAATGCACCAATAAAAAAAAAAATAAATAAAAATTTAAAAAGAAATACCTTTTACAGAAATAGAAAATACAATTTTGAATTTCATATAGACTCACAAAAGACCCCTAATAGCTAAAGAAACCTTGAATAAAGCTGGAGTCAATATTATGGTACTGACATAAAAAAGACACAGAGATCAATAGAATAGAATATAAAGCCCAGAAAATAAAATCATATGAGTCAACTAATCCTTTACAAGTATCAAAGATACACAGTGGGGTAGGAATAGTCTCTTCTGTAAATGGTAGAAGGAAAGTTGAATATTCACATATAAAAATATATTGTTATATCATACACAAATAACAGCTTAGGTGGACTAGAGCCTTAAGAGACAAACCAGAAACCATAAATACTCATTAGAATAAAAAAAATTAAAGGAAATCCCCATGATATTACTCTAAGCAATTTTTTAAAAATATGAACCCAAAAGTACAGGCAAAAAAATTAAAATAGACTAATGGAACTACATTAAATGAAAGCACAGAAAATAAAATAATCAACAAAATAAAAAGTCAGCTTATAGGTTGGAAGAAAAATTTGCAAATTATATATCTGATAAGAGATTACTTTCCAAAATATATAAGAAACACAAACTAAAGAGAAATAAAATAAAATTAATAACCCAGTTAAAAAGTGGGCAAAAGGCTGGAATAGACATTTTCCAAAGAAGATATGCAAATGTCTCAAAAGACCAACCTTTAGAAAACAATTTCCCTATCACTAATCATTAGAAAAAAATTAAAACAATGATGTTCTATCACCTAATACTTATTAGAATGGCTACTAACAAAAAGATGTTAACAAGTGTTCAGGAGGATGGCCCTTATACACTGATGATGGGGATGTAAATTAGTACTGCAATTATAAAAAAAAAAAAGCACTGAATTTCCTCAAAACATTAAAAATAGTACCCAGGTGCAGCTCAGTTGTAGAACATTTTCCTAGCATGCATAAGGTCCTGTGTTTGATCCTCAGCACTGCAACCAACAAACAAGCAATGTGTTTAGACTTGGGCCCCTTCTCTAAAATATCTCATTATATATGTGCAAATACTCCAAAATAAAAACAATCTGAAATCCCTCTATTCCCAAGCATTTCAGATAAGAAATATTCACCTATATGAACCAATATATGATCAAACAATTCCACTTCTAGGTATATATTCAGAGGAAATAAAATCATTGTTCAAGCATGTATCTGTATTGTCATGTTAATTGCAGCATTAATCACAGTAGCTAAACATCAGAAAGAAACTCACTGTTTCTCAAAAGAATATTGGATAAACAAAAAAGCACATATATAATTTTTATCCACTTATCTTGCTATTTAGATTAGATAACATGTAGAATGTCATATTTGTGTTATGTATGCATATTATATATTACAATTATATTGTGTGTATATCATATATATTGTATTGTACATATATCTATTTCATAGTACATATATATGTATATATGTGTGTATATATGTAGATATATAATATACACAATGGAATATTATTCAGCCTTAAAAAGGAAGGAAATCCCACTATTTGCAAGAACATGGGTAAACCTAGAGGCCATTAGGTTAAGTGAAGTAAGCAGACACAAAAAGACACATACTGTATGGTCTCACTTATCTGTGGAATCTAAAAAGCTGAACTCATAGAAACGGAAAGTAGAAGGGTCATTATTGGGGGCTGGAAGTTGAAGGAAATGGGGAAATATGTTAGTCAAAAGAAACAAACTTCCCGTTGTTAGATGAGTAAGTTCTAGAGACCTAACGTGCAGTGTGATGACTGTAAATAATTATAATGTATTTCATATAGGTGAATATTTCTTATTTGAAATGCTTGGGAACAGAGGTATTTCAGATTTTTTTTTTGGAGTATTTGCACATATATAATGAGATATCTTAGAGAAGGGGCCCAAGTCTAAACTCAAAACTCATCTATTCTTCATCTGAGCCTTAAACACTAATCTGA
This sequence comes from Graphiurus murinus, assembly GCA_004027655.1. Taxonomy (NCBI): domain Eukaryota; kingdom Metazoa; phylum Chordata; class Mammalia; order Rodentia; family Gliridae; genus Graphiurus; species Graphiurus murinus. Next base: position 10,616 of record PVLC010033752.1, on the reverse strand, counting down.
AGGTAACAATATAATCATTTAAGTGCACCTGCATTTTAATTACAACCTATCACATGAGGTCAGGTGTAGAATTTCCCACTTGTAGCACCATATTGGCACTCCAAAAATTTGGGGGTTTTAAGCATTTGAGATTTTGGATTTGGGGATTAAGGATGCTTATCCTGCACTTTAAATTTGCTAAGAGAATACATCTTGAATATTTTCACCAGCTCCCCAAGTGTAACCCTGTGAGGTGAAACACGTGTTACTTAGCTTGGTTGTAGAATCATTCCACAATGTAGTCATATTTAAAGACATCATGTTGAACATGATAAATATATGCAACTTCTATTTCCCGAAATGAGTGATCACTCAAAAAAAAAAAAAATGGATAAGGTTTGCTAAGTGGGTGGGATATGAGCCTAGATTGGTTGATACCTACCTTCCAGGAAAGCCCGTCAACGCAAAGTCAACCCATTGGATAGTGGAGTCAAGAAAATGAAAGTATATGATTCCTAATACATTATTTTAACATCTATGTCCAACTGTACAAGAAACTTGGATCTTTCTAGGTAGATTTTGATGTTTTGAATCTACAAATTCCCTGTTTTGTGTAAGCTGTGTGAGCCAGATTTCTAAGACTTGTATAAGAAAACTCCTGGTAATATATTTTAGTTCAAAGGAAGGAAGTATTCATGAAAGTGTCACACATATGCAACATTGAGAGTTGCTTACTTCAGACTGAAAATAGCCTTCATATGGAAATCCTACTTTCTGTGTTAAGAGGCAATTAGGAAAACAAAAGATGGTCAGTCCTACGAAACAGATTTCTAGTTTTAGGCTCCAAATCACGGCACAGATACAACATAAGGTAGGTAAGAATATTTTTAATTCTGCACTTGGCTCCAAAAATTCCATAGATCGTTTCCATCATGGAAGTACAGCATTATTGACTGAAAAGACACAGCTTGCTTATAAGACAAGGAGTGACTATCAAACTAGAAAATGTGCTACAGTGAAGTTTGCAGCCAGTAGACCTAATCCTAAATGCCTTTTACTTTTTGTTCTCTGCTCATCAATATTCTGTTCTATAAAATGCGGATAATAAAATACTCCCTGTGTGCCACTCAAATGTATTGATAAATAATAAAAGGCTGTTTATGTGCAACCAATTAGGAACTATGATACACAAAAACTGCAAAACTTTATTGACTGCATGAGTTTAATCACTGTAATTTATTTCACAACAGAATGTTGATTTTAACTCATAAACACAGTTTTAACCTTACCAATCAGAAGAGCTTTTTTGAAAATTTAAAAAAAAAATTTTTTGTACAAGTCATGCCTCCTGAGCTTGCCATGCACTTTGAACATGAACAAAGAGACATTCTGAACATCTACCTTCACTATGTTGGGAACCATGCTACCTCTGTTTCGCTAGAAACTGATGGCTCAGACCCCAACCACAAAGTTATTAATGTTGTTCCTACTTCAAAGGGACTCAAATAATTCCTGCCTTAGTCACATAGTTACTGAGGCTGTCCTCTCTAAATTCCCTGAGCAGGTCTCCTCCCTGCTCTTCCAGCTGTTGCCTCCTTCTGTTGACCTGCTGACATTATCACTTCTCTACGTGTGGCTTTTGCAGCCCTGGGAAAGGCCAGTGCCCTTTATCCCCAAATGACCTCTTCATTTTTGCCTGCAGCCTGAGGATCGACAGCCACATGTGACCCACTCACCTTCAGAAGATGTCTGTTAGAGGTTTTCAGAAGAACCTCAAGAAGGATTTTTTACATTTACTACTACACAAAAGGCACCCTTCTTCTCACTCCTACTTGCAGCTGACAAGTGCCATGCTCGTGAACTTGCATTAATGAGTGGCTGTGATCAGAGGTAATTATAATTAATGACATAATTAGTTTCCCTAAAATTCCTCCAAATTATTTAATTCCCCCAAAAAATTATTGCATAAACTATGTTGTGAATAATGCCTGTCTAAAAGTGAACACTTTGGAATCATATTTAGTAGTCACATGTCAAAAATCCAGGTAGTCAACATGTATATGTAGATCATGTAGCTAAATACTAATAAACTATTAACATTTCTGTTTGCATTCATTTCCAAGGACATAGTTTGAATTTCATGTATTGCTCTAGTATGCTAAAAAGTAAGTTACAAATAATAGCATTTCTCCCTGCCTCCCTCCTTCCTTATCTCATTCTCTTTCTCCCTTCCTGGTTTCCTTTTAACTACCCAGTATATAGTGAGACTTTTTTATGTCTTGCTAGTATTTAGAGGATATAGCAATGAACAACACAAAGGTCTATTTCACTCAAGGACATTTAATAAAGAATAGAGACACAAATGGGCAGATATGTGATAATGCAACTATAGCAAAACGTTAATTGTGAAATCTAGGTGCTAAGTTAAATACAGACATTCAATCTATAATTCTTTAAACTTTTCCATATGTTTCCAAATTTCCTAGTAAAATTTTAGATAAAATTCAGAAGAGAAAAAAAATGATTTGAACAATTCCCTAAAATGTAATAATTGTTATTTTGAGAGAGTACAAAATATTATAAAAACTAAACTCATCTTAAAGGGCAAGGAAAGAGTATCAATTATATATTGAGAATCTAGGAAACATATATATTACGAAGTTCCTAATGATCATGAAGGTTGTTTTTTCCACATTTATTATGTGACAGCTGTGTGGTGTATGCAATGAACTGTTATCTCTCAGTTCCCTGTTCTATTGGTTCCACTAACCTAGAACTAAGCCAATTAGCTCCTTCTACTTTCCATCAGTCAACTTTGGGTAAAACATTCTCATGTGATTTGGTTGGGCCAAAGCAGTAAGACAGGGTATGTTTCTAGGACATAGAGAAATGTTTTTCTTTGCTCTTAAACAACAACAACAAAAAAACAAAACAAAAAAAAAACAAATAAAGAGTTCCTAGAACCCATTACTGTCTATATATTTGCATGTTGATAAAGTTTACTTTACAACTAGGACTGCTACATTCATTTTTCTATCATGACAGAAAAAAAAAAAGCTTTGAGATGTGGTTGATGACACAGAAAGTCCTTGATAACATCTTAAAAAACCAACTTTAAGACCATATTTACCCATAGACTTTTAAATAATAGGAGCCAATAAGGTACTTTTATTTTTTAAATTACTTCAACTTATATTGTTTTCATTTATTGCATCACAGAATCCTGCTTATTTATGGGCCTTTTTGTCAAATTTTTTTTTGTTTTAATATAGATTCTCAATCATCAGTGACTAGATTTTTCATTGTTTTGCATCCCTTGATATGCAGCCTCAGAGATGAGTAAAAATCAATATGATTTTCTACCAGTGTGTGCACATGTACAGGGATGGGTGGGTGGGGAGTGGGGTGGGGTGGTATCCAAAGGAAATCACACCAAGTTCTGTGTGCTTGTATGTTTGCATCACATTTAATCTCATTATGATATACAATTACAACTCACCAAACAGAAGCACATCCAAAAAAGGAAAATGAATGAAAATTCATTCTACCCTAATCCTACCTCTAGCCCAGGGAATATGTGAAAACCAAACAAGTACACCTTGATGTCTCCAGCTTGCTTAATTGTTGTCAATCCCAGTACATTGGAAGCTTCTAAAGCTGACTCTTCCTCGAAATTCCAAAACTTTCAGTTTAGTCAGTACATTAAAATGTGACAACAAACTTTTAACAGTGTTGTGATCATTACCCCAGAAGTCTTTATCTTCGTATCACAGGTAATGAAAACAAGTGTCTATTTGGAAATAACTCAGCCCATCTGTTAGCTTTTTGTTGCTGTTTTTAAACAAAAATCTCTCAAGTATTTGTAATCATATAAGGACAAAAACAAACACTGGCATTGTTTTAAAAACAATGCTTAGGAAATGAGACATTTCTTTCTATATAAATTCAGAGTACCTACCAATAGCTTACGTTTATGGTGTCAGGATATTCATTGCAAAGAAAAATCTGAAACGAATTCTGACTATGTTTGGAGAGGGTAGGTCTATGGAACAGGGAAATGTATCTAGCTCACTATATTAGTCATAAATTCCAAATTATCCTCCATTTTATTAGTTTGTACAGAAATAAAGACCTTCTGATCTAAAAACCATTGCAATATCATTCTACTAGAAGTATATTTAGGATGAGAACCCTTCAAAAGCAAAAAAGGAAAATCAAATGAAGATCAAATATGTCTTCAAAAGATTTCAAATTGCTTTCCAAACTCTCTTTCCTTTTCTCTCCAAATTCTACTTCCTGTCTCCCAATCATTATAGCCAAGACACCTGGTGCTAGTTTTCTATTCATATTCTCCCTTTTTAAAAACAAGAACAGATTTTACTCCATATCTCAGTCATTCTCCTTTTTTCATATTAGTTTTCTATTGCTACCAAAACAAATTACCAAAACTTAGCATCTTAAGAAAACACAAATTACTATACTAAAGTTCTGTAGGTAGGAAGTATGGGCATTCCCTGGTCAGTTAATTTTCTATTCCAGGTTTTCCAAGACCTGAATCCACATGCGAGAGTACTCTGTATACTTTCTAAAGCTTCTAGGAATAAATCCACTTCTAAGTTTTTTCAGGTTGTTAGCCAAATTTAATTCCTTGCCATTGTACATGTGATTGGTGGTTCTGATTTCTGCCAGAGGAGATGGCCTTTCCTTCAACTATGCTTTCCTCCTTCATCTTCGAAACCAGCATGCTTTGAAGTGGATGGCTTGGAATCTCTCTATCCTCTCTGTTAGCTGATTCCTTCTGTCTTTCTTCTCCCACATCTCTCTAACATGTTCTCTTTTTCTTTTAAAGGCTCACCTGATTTTGCTGGACCCATCAGGGTAATTGCATTCTAGGATCATTGGGTAGAACTAAAATTCCTTCTGCAAAATTCATTAGTATGGGAAAATTCAGGGGATGGTGTTGGGAGGATGGATCTTTAGACATCTGCCCACCACATTCCTCTGTCCTTCAAAATGTTATATGCCTAATTCCATTCTGTCAACCATGGAATATGACTTAAATTTTACTATAGATTAATGGTGATAGGAACTTAATAGGATCCTTCTTACAAATCTGCATTTAATACATACCTTTAAGTTTAAGGTGTTCAAGTAATGGGAAATACTGATGGGAAAAATTTCCTGGGGTTCTTTTTTTTTTTTTTTTTTTTTGCGGTACTGGGGATTGAACTCAGGGGCATTCTACCTCCGAGCTACACCCCCCTATTTTTTATTCTTTATTTTGAAACCGAGTCTCACTAAGTTGCGGAGTGCCTCACTAGGTAGCTGAGGCTGGCCGCGAACCCGGATTCTCCGGTCTCCTGGGGTTCTTTTGAAACATCCTTTAAAATATGCTTTTCTTGTGGTTATAGTATTTTTTGTCTTTTCCTCTTTATTCCTAACAGGTGATAAATTCTTTACTCCAATTTTTTAGAACACTGAACTTATTTCCTATGTTTGCGGAGTTTCTCACCTAATGAATGATCAATTTCCACCTGCAAGAACTGAAAAATACAAGATATTCACTTCCCTAGGCTTCAATAATGTGACATGGCAAGTTACCTAGCTTCAGCCTATAAGTACAAAAGACAGTGGGTATCCACTGTCAGCTGGAGTGCAGAGGATATTTCTCTTTCTCTTTAGAGCAAAGCAGCAGTTCAAGATAATCATAGGTCCAAGCAACACTACCTCTTTAATCAATAAACAATTTTATAATTCAGTTTGGAAGTAGTATCTAACAATGTAACCTTTATTCTTGTTTTCAGCACCTCCATAGTTCTTCAAACCTCCAATATTCTTTCAACTAGTTTGTTTAATCAGTCCCAAGTCAGCTTTGGGTGTTTGCACCCCAAAACACTTAACAGAACAGCCAACATCTAACTTGCTAACAGAAAATATCAAGGAGCCACTGGCACATCCCAAGGGACCCATTTTTCGTCAATCCATGGGTTACATTCTGAGAGATTGGTATATGACCTTGCTATATGGATTTTGACCATTCATCCAAGTATTTTTAATTAAAGAACTTAATTATACTTTTGGAAATTGCCAATTATTTCCTACTTTGTTTTTGCTTTGATATCAAATTACTCTTTTTCCATTTGCATAGCTAAATGCTCAATGAGTTATGAGCAAAATAAAAATTGATTGTCAATGTTGACACATTTGAATAAGAAATCAGTGTAATGATTTTAAATTGCATTTCAGTAAAATAAACTCATAGTCACAATAATTCAGGTAGAAAACCATACATTTATTTTCCTTTCATGAAATACGGAGTTTCTCATTTATAAGATTAAACTCTTTATGCTCTGAGACAAACCTTGAAATTAGTTTCAAATAAGAGCAATAGAAACAATAAAAAGCAAAACATAAATACTGAAAGAAGTCTAAATAATTTGCTTGCTAGGCAACATATTTTTATTTTCCATCTTCTTGCTTTGAGGTGAGCCCAATATTTAATTGCGGTAACTTCTCCAAAAACTTTGTATGATAGGTAAATTGGAGGTAGACAACTCTTAGAACAAAATTTCAATAAAAATTAAGTGATTAAATTAAAATAATAGAAATATATTTCTCCCAGTTACGGAGGCAGGTGCCAGCACTTTTGGTGTCTAGGGAGGGCCAGGTCTGTGCTTCTGAGATGGTACCTTGAATGTTATGTCCTTACATGGCAGAAGAGCAGAAGAGGGAACCACACCTAAGCTAGCTTCCTCCAGCCAGTTTTCAGGTATTAATCCAATCACAAGGGTGATTTAAATTCTTTTCCAAAGGGCTTACCTTTAAAGACTACCATAATGGCTATTAAGTTTCAATATCAATTTTGGAGAGGACACATTCCAACCACAGCAAACAGTAAATACATGTTATCAAGAACAGCTCTTGGTATTCTCTCTTACCTTAAAATATACCATGGTCTGGACCAGGATGATGGGTCTCACTGAGATGATGCTCTTGAATTAGATTTGATCTATCACTAGGTACCTTTTTAAAGGTCATGCTAATATGACCAAAGTATTTAAAGTATGACATCTTTGCGAATTATTATTCTTCTCCAACCCTTTTCAAAATAAACTTTTGCAAAAATGGTTTATTTTGTGTCAGTTGTCATTCCACTCTAAGCTGTGACTTGCTTTAACAAACATTTATTAGTAGATTATTACAGATGATTATATTTCTACCTCAGATGCACTTAGTTAGCTTTCTTTAGCGGACAAAAATTTAAAAAGCATTTCCCAAGTACTAAATAATATATGCATGTATTAGGATGTGTGTATGTGTGTGTCCAGAATTCAACGCCCTTCCTCATGGGGTGTGGGTAGAAATTCTTCACGGCAAATATAATTGGTGTGATCTATATATAGTATCCCTATATAGAAGGTGCCAAATCTACTGTTATTGACTTGACTGTGCAGTATACAAGGAGACTAGCTACCTTCTTAAGCGTGGAATTGAGCACTCTGCTTCCTACTGACAGGCAAAATCTTGTTCTACCTTTCTGCCCGCCCCCCACATACCTTACAAGTCTTCTTCTCTAGCCTCTGTTCTCTGATTCCTAAATGTTTTTTATTAAAATTTTTTTTTACCCTCAAGATATCGAGAGATTGTTTTACTTGCTGAGAATAAACTAAAAATTCAAGAGCTCTGACTGAAATATTATATGGTTACAGGATAGTATTGACTATTCTTAACAGTACCAGATATTTGCACAAACTAATTGTATATATGGGGAAAGGACATGAAAATGAATGCTGCTCGACTTATAAACATAAATTTATTATCTGAACCCTACATACCTTTCCATATCCTTTCAAAATACTATTAAAAGACCCTAAATAAATAACACAGCATTCTCTTTTCCAAGCAAAATTACCCATTTTTTAAAAGGTGAAAATATCAGGTTTAAAGCTGTGATTTTGCCCATATAAGAGAAAATGAAAAAAACTGAACAAAAATATTTATAAAATCAACTTTGACTGCCGTGAATATTATAAACAAAATTTTAGAAAGCTGGTTATGTTTGCATTCCCCAACCTGTTTCAATTGAGTTTATGCACTTTCACTGTTTAAATTTTATTTGACATAAGAGAGAAGCTAAGTAAGTAAAAGGAGCTTTAAAAAGATCTGCAAGCAGCATTATTGTATTAGAGTTGCAGACAACCAACTCAGGCTCATGAGCTTGCCTTCAGATTTAATTCTAGATGTCCTTTCTCTCTTGCACATGTGAATAAATAGGAAAATGATTTCCGTTAGCTAGATCTCTGGTTTAAGCAGAAATGCAATCATCATGGTTCCTAAGTGTTGTGTGTACACTCTCTAACTCAATTTTCTCAGCATTATTTAGACACCCTCACTGCTTAAACCTGATAGGAAGCCTTCCCGCCCATACCAATTAACCTAACCCTGCAATTTAGATTTACCCAGTCGTCCTTGAATCCTCCCTTGTTCTCCTCTGTGTTGCCTGTTTGAATTGGTTTGAATTCTTTCCCAGAAAATGTTTGCAATCGAAAAATTGTCTTAATCTCTTTAGTCCAAAAATTTTTTTTTTCTGCTCTTTCATTTTCCCAACAGACCCAAGTGGGTTTCCAAACTTTTTCACACATCACATGGAACGCTATTTTTGAAGTACAATTTTCTTTTTGTGTTTTGCCCCTGGAGAATGGCACTCTCAAAACAGCAGTCATTGGCCAAACCACAATAAAGAGATTCTCTCCCTTCTACTGTCACGGGGTTTCTAGGGGTTTCTCCCTGTAGGAATTGTGAGGGAAAGAAAAGACAAAAGTCTTTCTTAGCTGCCAAGTTAATGCCACTCTGGGCAGGACAAGTCTTGGAAAATATAAATCAGTAAAGAGCTGTGTAATCAACTATGCACTTGGAATGGCAAATTCAGTGGGTACTGGGTTTATATGAATAAATGAAGCTTAAAGAAACCTACTGGATTAGAAAATTATTTACAAAGCCCACTTTTACTTGGGATCATATAAAAGCAAGTTATAGTCACTGATGAAGATGAGTATGTTCTCTGAAAATGTTTCATTTAAAACTGGTACTCTTATCATCTTCAGCTCTTTGATGATAATTGAATTACAATGTGGATATATAGATTCAATTGACTCATTTCGATGCATAAGTTCATGGGTTCTCTGAAAAACACTGAGAAATAGCTATGTAATTTTCATGTATTCACATTTTATCTAGGTGGGAATTTTTTTTTTATGTTGATAAACTCCATCCAATAAGCAAACTGATCCCTTTAATACCATGTTGTAACAGACTGCTTGGCTTCAAAAACAAATAGATTTCCTATAAGCCAATAACAAATGAAAATCTAAAATATGGTAATAAATCTAATTTCTCTTTGGCATCTTATTTTAAGTGGTATCTCTATAATGTTACATGTGGTAAACAAAAATGTGATTCGCATAAAGAAAATTTCCAGAACTCTTTATTTCCATCTCCCCAAGTAAAGTTCTTTTCAATTATTTTGTCTAGTAAAACAAAGAACAATGGATATAATACTATTACATATATGTAATCCAACCTATGCTAAACACGGCTTTAGCAGCATTTCAGTTTGTCTCCAAAATAGCCCTATGATTTATATATATATATATTACCTTCATTTAACAAAGGAAATGATTGAAGCTAAGAGAAACTTGTTCCTTGCCCAGAGTTGTACAATTAAAAGCTGACAGAGACAGAAGTTGATTCCAGGTCCATGTGCCTACAGAGTTCACTTTCATAAACACATCTCATCTCTGTGGAAAACCACCAATGTTCATGTCACAAATGTAAATCATGCAAACCCAAAACTTCCTCTTAGATTACATCTATATCTTATAGAAACAACCATAGTTGGCAGTGGAAGAGGACATCCCACAAAGCCGAGAATTTCTTTATTTCATATGTGCAATAATGATTTGCTTTTCTCTCTAAAAATAGAGAGAAGAGTTGAAATTTCCCCAAAGAACATTATGTGATGATCAATTCATCCAGAGCTTCTGCTTAACCTATAATTATTATAATCTCTGTCAAAAAGCTCCAACAATAATACCAATATAAAGAGTTTGACTGTAATCTAATGATTCATTTCTCTTTGTGGGATTATGTGATGAAACAGACTAGAACATTTCCTAAATATACATGAGAGTAGAGCAATTTGCATGGCTTATTTTAGTATGCATGTGTGTATGTTTTTGTTTGTGGCAGACATAAAGAAAAAGAATATTCAATACCATCCAGTTTCAAAGAATTATTTTAAGAGTTGCCCAATTATACATATCTTCAGGGTATAGGATAATTTTAATCTGTTACTCAGAGAACCCCATGTATCCTAGAATCATGCATCAGTTGAGTTTTCTTTAATATCTGAATGTTTTCCTCTGGTAAGAGCATGCAATCATTTTTTGATTGGGTTATTTGCTTTCTTAGTTGCGATTTTCTTGAGTTCTTTGTATATCCTAGATATTAAACCTCTATCTGAAGTGTAACTGGCAAAAATTTTCTCCCACTCTGTAGGTTCTCTGTTGAGGTTCTTGATAGTTTCCTTTGCTTTGCAGAAGCTCTTCAGTTTAGTGCAATCCCATGGATTGATCTTC
>PVLC010033751.1:0-17309 GCA_004027655.1 Graphiurus murinus | reverse complement strand
GGGAGAGGGAGAAAAAAAGTTCTCTATTAAATATCTTTCCCCCTCTGCTTGAGATGAAATTCAAGGTCTCGTGCTTGCTTGGCAAGTACTCCACTGAGCTGTACTTCCAGCCCCAGATCTCCACTAAATTGCTAATTAGGGGATGATATTTAAAGTAATTCTGAAGCCAGGTATGGTGGTGCACACTTTTGATCTCAGTACTTAGGAGACTGAGATAGGAGGATTGCAGGTTAGTGGCCAACCTCAGCAACTTAGCCAGACCCACAGCAACTTAATGAGACCTTGTTTAAAAAAATAAATAAATAAGGCTGGAGGTGTAGCTCAGAGTTAGAACACCCCTGGGTTCAATTCCCAGTGCCAACAAAAGAAAGAAAAGAAAAAAAAGGAAAGAAGCAAAGAAAGGAAAGAAGGAAGGAAGGAAGGAAATAAATTCTGACAAGGTTAAGAGACACTCAACAATTAAAAAGGCCACCCTATTTTAAAATGGGCAAAAGATTTGAATGCACATTTTTACAAAAACAATATAAAGTGGCCAGTAGACACAAAATGCTTAATATCATTACATCATCAGGGAAATGCAAATCAAAACCATAAGATACCACTCCACACCTACCAAGATCTTAGGCTAAAATAAAGACAATACCAAGTGCTGCTGCATACATGAAAAAATTTGAACCTAACATGCTGCTGGTAGGATACAGAGAGTGTAGTTGCTATAGAAAATTTTGGCAGTTTCTCAAAAAGGTTAGCATGGAGCCAGGTGTGGTGGTGCACGCTTGTAATCCCAGCATCTGAGAGGCTGAAACTGGACGATCTGGGTTCGAGGCCAGCCTCAGCTGCTTAGTGAGGCCCTCCGCAACTTAGACCAGGTTTCAAAATAAAGAATAAAAAATAGGGCTGGGGGTATAGCTCGGAGGTAGAATGCCCCTGGGTCCCATCCCCAGTACTGGGGGGGGGGGGGGAAGGTTAGTATGGAGAGTAATAAAAAATTCAGCATAACCCAGGTGTGGTGGCACACATTTGTAATCCCAGTACTTGGGAGGCTGAAACAGGAGGATCACAGGTTTACAGCCAGCCTCAGCAACTTGTGAGGCCCTCCACAACTTAGTGAGACCCTGTTTCAAAATAAAGAATAAAAAAAATAGGGCTGGGGGTGTAGCTCGGCGGTAGAATGCCCCTGGGTTCAATTCCACTCCCAGGTATGTACCCAAGAGAACTGAAACATATATTCACACAAAATCTTATACATAAATATTCACAGCTGCATTATTCATAAGATCTAAAATGTTCATCGATTTATAAGTGGAAAATAACATGTGGTATATCTATACAATGAAATATTACTCAAGCAGAAAAAAGGCCAAACTAATGGTAGAAGTTATGGCATGGATGAACCCTGAAAACATTACACTAAGTTGAGAAAGTAGCCACTCAGAGAAATGTGCATTCAAATCTTCTGCCCATTTTAAAATAGGGTGGCCTTTTTAATTGAGTCTCTCTTACCTTGTCAGAATGTCCCTCCCTCTCTCCCTCTCTCCCTCCCTCCTTTCCTTCCTCCTTCCCTTCCTCCCTTCTTCCCTGCCCCCTTCCCTTCCCTTGTCTTTTCTTTCTTTTGTTGGCATTGGGAATTGAACCCAGGGGCACTCTAACTCTGAGTTACACCTCCAGCCTTATTTATTTATTTATTTTTAAACAGGATATCATTAAGTTGCTGTGGGTCTGGCTAAGTTGCTGAGGTTGGCCACTAACCTGCAATCCTCCTATCTCAGCCACAAAAAGACGACCATATATTGTACTCTTCCACTTAAATAAAATGTCCCAAAAAAGGCAAATCCACAGAGAAAGATTAGTAGTTGTCAGGGGCTAGGGAAAGGCAGGAAGCGGAGCTGCAGCTGAATGCTAATGGGTCTGAGTTTCTTTTTGGGGTGATTAAAAATGTTTTGAAGCTGGGTATGGTGGCACATGCTTGTAATCCCAGTACTTGGGAGGCTGAGACAGGAGGATCTGGGTTCACAGCCAGCCTCAGCTACTTAGTGAGGCTCTCCACAACTTAGTGAGACTGTTTCAAAATAATAAAGAATAAAAATGGGACTGGGGGTATAGCTCAGAGGTAGAATGCCCCTGGGTTCAATCCCCAATACCACAAAAAAATACAAAAACAAAAACAAACCGTTTTGAGAGCTAGGCATGGTGACACTTGCCTGAAGGCATACAACCACTGCCCCTGGCTAACTGTAGATTTTAAAAGAGTGAATTTACTTATTTTATTTTACTTTTTGTGGTACTAGGGATGGGACTCAGGGGGCAGTCTACCTCTGAACTATACTCTCGCCCTATTTTATTTTTTACTGGGAAACAGGGTCTCACCGAGTTGCAGAGGGCCTAAGTTGCTGTGGCTGGTTTCGAACAGATACTACCAGTGTGTGCCACCACACCCAGCTTAAGTTTTAAATTATAGCACACGGCTTAAATTTCAAATTTAGCACACTCCTGTGTCCCCAGCAACTCAAGAGGCTGAGGCAGGAGGACTGCAAATTCAAGGCCAGCCTCAAATTTAAAGGATCCTGTCTCAAAGTACAAACTAGGAAGTGCTAGGGATATAGCACCTTTGGGTTCCATCCCTCGTACTGCAAACAAGGAAACAAAAAGTAAAAATTTAAAGTATGTAAACTCTAACTTAAAAGAATAAGTTGAGAGTATTTTTAATTTTGAAAAAGCAAACCTATATTAAATAAATTTTATTTAAAACAAAACTCAAACTAACTACTTAAAATCATTATTCTCTTGCTAGGTCAGTAGCTAAGTCCCTCAACAAAACGGAATGGATTAGTCGGGCGTGGTGGCACACGCTTGTAATCCCAGCATTCGGGAGGCTGAGACCAGAGGATCCGGGTTCTCGGCCAGCCTCAGCTACCTAGTGAGGCACTCCAAAACTTAGTGAGACTCGGGTTTCAAAATAAAGGATAAAAAATAGGGCTGGGGGTATAGCTCGGAGGTAGGACGCCCCTGAGTTCAATCCCCAGTACCGCAAAAAAAAAAAAAAAAAATGGAATGGATTATGACCGCATCATTATCTCAGAGCTTAACACAGAACATGCCTGTGAACACAGGATGACAAAGAAACACAATGAACTTCACACTAATCTGGGTAAAAAAACCACATTCCTTTAATATTCTTCTTTCCAAGCCAGGGACAGTGGCGCAGGCATGTAATACCAGTACTTGGGAGGCTGAGACAGGAGGATTCCAGATTCACAGCCAACCATGGCAACTTAGTGAGGCCCTCTGCAACCTGTTTCAAAATAAAAGATAAAATAAGGCTAGGAGTGTAGCTCAGTGGAAGAATGCCCCGGGGTTCAATTCCCCAGTACCACAAAAACAAAAAAACAATTCTTTCCTGAAGAGAAAAATATTAGCATCAAGAGATCAATAGTTTGAATACCATCTCTTTTTAAGAGCTCGAGATGAACATCATTATTTTTTCTACTTCAACACTAAAATAAAGATAAATTTTAAAACAAATAAATAAACCAGGGGAGGTAGCTCACATCTGTAATCACAGCTACTTGGGAGGCTGATGCAGGACTGCAAGGCCAGCCTGGGCAACTTAGTGAGAGCCTGCCTCAAAATAAAATATAAGAACTGTGGGTGGCCAGGCGTGGTGGTGCACGCTTGTAATCCCAGCATTTGGGAGGCTGAGACTGAAGGATCCGGGTTCACGGCCAGCCTCAGCTATCTAGTGAGGCCCTCCACAACTTAGTGAGACCCTGTTTCAAATTAAAGAATAAAAAAAATAGGGCTGGGGCTGTAGCTCAGAGGTAGAATGCCCCTGGGTTCCATCCCTAGTACTGCAAAAAAACCCAAAAAAACAAAAAAACCAAAAAACTATGGGTGTAACTCAGTGGTAGAGCATCTCTGAGTTCAATCCCAGCACCAGGGGTGGAGGGTGCTGGGGGAAAATCCACTGAATTTCGAATATCCCCAGCTATCTCTTATGTCAGAAGAGAAAGATAAATACAAATCCTCTTAATACCAAAAGGAAAACACAATTAAAAATCAAAATTCACCAAAGCAAAGGAAAAACAAGTAATCAGAATAATGATTTTAAAAGTCAATGCAGTAACAGATGAAAATAATAATGCAACAGTAAATATCCTTAGAAAAGCCATCAGTTTGTAAAGCTTTCTGTTTAGAGTTGTGTGGCTGTCAATATTAACATAAATACAGCTGACAAATACTTGGTTTGGCAAGAGAGAAATACTGTCAGTATTGAAGTCCTTGGAAACTAGCAAATTGTGAGCTATGATCACCATTCTGATAGGTTTTCTTCTTCACTTTATATTCTTCACTTTAGGTCCAAATAACAAAGAGCAACAAAGGTGGCAATGCAGTGGGCACTCACCTCCAACTACAACTTTCCTAAGATGCCAAGGCACTAGGATTTCTCACTCAGGAAGGCACTACTAGTTCAGACCAATATAGCTATGATATAGCACTGTGAGATTTTTGAGTGGCACCAGAAACCCTTGGAATCTGTGTCTTACAACTAAGTATTTCTACCACTGATAGCTTCATCAAGACACTATCAAGCAAATGATCCCCAATTTGTTTTGATGCCCAGTAAAACCCGCAACCAAGAGCCTTCCAGGGCTTGTCCTCAATAGGTCATGATCTTATAAAGACTAAGGAAAAAGGAGGGAAAATGGCTTGATGTTTTTGTTTGTTTTGTGTGTATGGTACAGGGAATTGAACTCAGGAGCGTTTTATCTCTGAGCTATACTCTCAGCCCTATTTCATTTATTTTTTTATTTTGAAACAGGGTCTTATTAGATTGCTGAGACTGGCCTTGAACTTGATATCCTCCTGTTTCTGTCTTCTAAGTACTGGCACGACAGGCATGTGCCACTATGCCAGGCTTGCTTTTTTCTATTTGAAATCATCATGCCAGTTGTGGTGGCACACACCTGTAATGCCAGTACTTGGGAGGCTGAGACAGGAAGATCACAGGTTTGAGGACAGCCTCAACAGGTAGGAGACTGTTTTAAAACAAAAAAATAGAGCTGGGCGTGGTGGCGCATGCTTGTAATCCCAGCATTTGGGAGGCTGAGACCAGAGGATCCAGGTTTTCGGCCAGCCTCAGCTACTTAGTGAGGCACTCCGAAACTTAGTGAGACCCTGTTTCAAAATAAAGAATTAAAAATAGGGCTGGGGGTATAGCTCGGAGGTAGAATGCCCCTGAGTTCAATCCCCAGTACTGCAAATAAATACATAAATAAATAAGTAAATAAAACAGGCTGGAAGAGTAGTTTTGAGGTAGAATGCCCCAGGTTCAATCCCCTAGTACTGCAAAAAGTAAAATAGGAAAGAGCACATCTCTGGACCTAAATATACTTTTTTTGTTATTTTTTTGTGGTACTGGGGGTGGAACAGGGGCATTCTACCTCTAAGCTACACCCCTAGTCCTATTTTTTTATTCTTTATTTTGAAACAGTGTCTCACTAAGTTGTGGAGGGCCTTACTAAGTAGCTGAGGCTGACTGCGAAAGATCCTCCTATCTCAATTGCCCAAGTACTAGGATTACAAGTGAGCGCCACTATGCCCAGCCTACATACTATCTTCTAAAAAGCAACACCCAAACTGTTTAATAACTCCATGTACTCCTGAGTCCTACTTCTTCTCCACTTGGTTCCATAAGAAAACTCAGGTTTAGTCCAGATCCCCAGGGATTCTTGGAGAAAAAAATTAAAGTCCTAAGGGGAAGAAAATTTAAAATGGAGACTAAGCATTTAGCTTGTTCCCCTTGAATGTGACATAGCAGAAACTATTCATCTTTTTTGTGTGTGTGGTACTGGGGATTGAACTCAGGGACATTCTACCTCCAAGCTACACCCCCAGCCCTATTTTTCATTCTTTATTTTGAAACCGGGTCTCACTAGGTTGCGGAGTGCCTCAGTAGGTAGCTGAGGCTGGTCGAGAACCCGGATCCTCCGGTCTCAGCCTCCCAAATGCTGGGATTACAAGCGTTTGCCACCACACCCGGCTACTGTTCATCTTTTGATTATAGTATATAATATGAAAAACAGCAGCTATTACTATCACTTTTTGAATAGTTTATATAAAATCTAGTCCATAATTTCAATATTTCAATGTGAAGGTGGCTTTTCATTTTTTAAAAAACCCTCTAGGTCTGAACTAAGATATGTTAAAGCTCTAAAATAAAAACATGAAAGCAAAAACAAACTCCTAATTATTGACCATTTAAAATGATATATGAGCAATCCTTTTTGAAAAAACATTGTCACACTAGAGCATGGGCTACAACTGGCTAAAATTACTTAATAACCCTTGTAGAAAAAAATTATAGGAGGTTACAACAGTGGAGGAAGCCACAGTAATTTGAAAACATGTCTATTCCTTGGGAACAGACTTTCTAATAGAAGACACTGGATTTTGTTGGTTATAATTGCAACAAATTTCCATGATAAAGTAGGTAAAATGCTCCCATGCTTGGAATATTATCCAGAATTGTTTTAATATGTAGCCTTTTACTTTGCTGATATTCTAGAATCAAAATAATAGTTTTTCTATAACCCTAGCCACACTTGTATGGAGTTCAGGATTGTTGAGGCTAATTTCAATACAGCTGACAGATGATAGAAAATGTCTAATAAAATAGTTCATTACAATCTACTTAAAAAATAAAAATAAAAAGGGCTAGAGGTGTAGCTCAGAGGTAGAATATCCCTGAGTTCAACCCCCAGTACCACAAAACAAATAAATAAACAACAAAAATAAAAACAAGACCACAGTATTCTGACATTGAGATCTATGCTATCAGAAGCTGAGTACATTTCATAATGCAAAAAATAGTATTTTTATATTATGACTTCAGACATGTTTTAGAGTTCATAGAGTGTTATTGGGGAATGAATCTTTCAATTGCTTCTAGGAGTGTGTATGTGTGTGTGAGAGGGGGTTGGGGGAGGACGAGAGAGAGAGAGAGAAACAGGGAGGAACATAATAATATCCTACAGAATGAATATATGTCCATCTTACTCTTCATCAAAAGTAGACTATCAATTTCTTCCTTTATAGTTATTTGCTTTCTTGTTTCCAAGGATACAAAGATGTCCAGCACATTTTCTTCTAAATTCAAAACTTCTATTCAAGCTGGGAGTGGTGGTGCATACTTGTAATCTCAGTACCTGGGAGGCTGAGACAGGAGGATTGCAGGCTCAAAGTCAGCCTTGGCAGCTTAGTGAGCCCCTCAGCAACTTAGTGAGACCCTGTTTTCAAATAAGAAATAAAACTGAGCTGGGGGTATAAAATGGAGGTAGATTGCCTCTGGGTTCAATCACCAGGAAAAAAAAAGACATCACCAGAGAACAAAATGACAACACAAAGATTGGGAGATGTATCTTTTAGACAAAGGACCTATATCCATGTAAAGAACATTAATATCCATATAAATAACTTCTAAAAATCAAGGAAAAGGAAGCTAATCAATAAAAAATGGACAGAAGGCCGGACGTAGTGTCGCACGCTTGTAATCCCAGTATTTGGGAGGCTGAGACAGGAGAATCGCAGATTCGCAGCCAGCCTCAGCTACTTAGTGAGGCACTCCGCAACTTACTGAGACCCTGTTTCAAAACAAAGAATAAAAAATAGGAGCCGGGCGTGGTGGCGCACACTTGTAATCCCAGCATTTGGGAGGCTGAGACCGGAGGATCCGGGTTCGCGGCCAGCCTCAGCTACCTAGTGAGGCACTCTGCAACTTAGTGAGACCCAGTTTCTAAATAAAGAATAAAAAATAGGGCTGGGGGTATAGCTCGGAGGTAGAATGCCCCCGAGTTCAACCCCAGTACCACAAAAAAAAAAAAATAGGACTGGACTGGGGGTGTAACTCAGAAGTAGAATGCCCCTGAGTTCAATCCACAGTACCAAAAAAAAAAAAAAATTGACAGAAGGCTAGACATAGTGGTGCACACCTATAACCCCAGCTACTTGGGAGTCTAAGAAAGGAGGATCATAAGTTTGAGGCTAAATCTAAGCAATTTAGTGAGACACTGTCTCAAAATAAAAAATAAAAAGGGATGGAGACATAGTTCAGTGGTAGAACGCCCCTGGGTTCAAGTCTCAGCATTGCAATAAATAAATAATATTTGTTCATTAATTATGAGAATTTTACCATAGGTAAGATATTAATAAACCAGGTGGTGGTGGGGTATATGAAAAAAGGGCTAGGGATGTAGCTCAGTCATAGAACACTTGGCCTAGCATGTGGCAAGGAGCTGGGTTCAATCCTTAGCATTCCAAACATAAGAGAAAAAAGGTATACAAATGTTCAATTAGCTTATGAAAAGGTATTCCACTTCATTAGTCATTACAGAAATGCAAACTAAAACATAGTTGATAGTAAAAATAAAAAAGAAAATAGGCCAGGTGTGATGGCACATGCCTGTAATCCCAGTATTTGGGAAGTTGAGACAGGAGGATCACAAGTTCCAGGCCAGCCTCAGCAACTTAGCAAAACCCTCAGCAACAGCCGGGCGTGGTGGCGCACGCTTGTAATCCCAGCATTTGGGAGGCTGAGACCGGAGGATCCCGGTTCGAGGCCAGCCTCAGCTACCTAGTGAGGTACTCCGCAACTTAGTGAGACTCGGTTTCAAAATAAAGAATTAAAAATAGGGCTGGGGGTATAGCTCGGAGGTAGAATGCCCCTGAGTTCAATCCCCAGTACCACACACACACACAAAAAAAAACCCTCAGGAACATAGTAAGACCCTGTTTCAAAAGAATGAAAAAAGAAAAGGGCTGAGTTATAGCTCAGAGGTAGAATGCTCCTGGGTTCAATCCCCAGTACCAAAAAAAAGGGAGGGGGCAGAAAATATCAAATGTTGAGGGCATATAACAACCAGAACTTCAAACTGCTGGAGGGGGGGATACACACACACACACACACACACACACACACACACACACATATATTTTGTACTGAGGATTGAGCTCAGGGGCATTCTACCTCCAAGTTACACCATCAAACAAAAAAAAACCTTTTTGTTTTGTATTTTTTATTTTTGAAACAGGGTCTCGCTAAATTGCTGAGGCTGGCCTTGAACCTGTCTCAGATTCCCAAGTACAGGGATTATAGGTGTGCGTCACTATGCCCAGCTCCGAGTATAGATTTGTACAGTCACTTTAGTTAAAGAACTATTTGGCAAGGGATAGGGATGCTCAGTGGTATAGTCTTGTCTAGCATGCTTAAAGCCCCAAGTTCCATCTGAAAGAAAAAAAACTATGTGGCAATATCCATTAAAGATGAACTTGCAATATACTATGGCCTATCAATTCTATTCCTAGTTATATATCCAGCAGAAACATTCACATATATACAATCAAAAAAACATAACAAGGAGCCAGGTGTGGTGGTCCATGCCTGTAATCCCAGTACTTGGGAGACTGAGACAGGAAGATTGCACACTCAAGACTTTAAGACCAGTATGGGCAATTTATCAAAACCCTGTTTCAAAATAAAAATTTAAATTGCTGGGGATGTAGGTTAGTGGTAGAGTGCCCCTGGTTCAATCCCCAGGAAGCGCGCACGCACACGCACACACACACACACACACACACACACACACACACACAAGTTGGGCAGGCTCAGTGACCCATGCCTATAATCCCAGACACTTGGGAAACTGGGGCAGGAGGACTGCCTGGGCAATGTAGCAAGACCCTCATCTCAAAACAAATAAAAAAATAAGGAAATACAGTTCAGTGAGAGAGCTCTTGCCTAGCATGCATGGGGACCTAGGTTCAGTAATCAGCACTTGCACATGCGACCAAAATTTAAAAAAAAAAAAAAAAATCATACAAAAATGTTTGAAGAAGTACTATTCACAAAATTGGAAATGATCCAAATATCTATCAATAGTAGAACAAGCAACTAAGTTGTGTTAACTCCACACAACGGAATAGCATAGTGATATAAATGAAACTACAACACACAATGTTGAACAAAATAACTAGACATGAAATAGACCAGATAGAAAAGATAGAATTATATTTATAGAAAGACTTTTTAAAGAAAATCAAACAAACCTAGCACATTAGAGAGTAGTTACCCTAGAGAAAATGGTAACTAGAACATTAAAGGGAGCTTTTAGAGTGCTAGCTAGTAATGCTGATGCTTGATCTAAGTAACTAGATAAATATGCATATGTGGTTTGTAAAAGTTCACTGTGCTCCACATTTAACATATATGTATGCTTCTGTATATAAATCATATGTCACTAACAATCCAGAAAGGGAAGAAAAGGGGAATGTGAGAGGATTAGTGAAGTCAATGATTGCCTCTGTGGACTGGGATCTTGGCATGGTATATTGGTGTATTCACCCCAGCACCTAAGAGTGAGAAGCACATCACAGACATTACTAGCACTTACTGACCAAAACAAGCATGGAGGTGTAGTTCAAACAGAAACCCAGGTGAAGAAGTGGCAGCTAATCTTAATGCATATAACTTACCAGTTCACATTTATCTATAGTTATGTACCATATAACATTTCAGTCAACAAAAAACCACATACATAAAAGTAATTACCATTTCGCCTAGGTGTGTAGTAGGCTATATCATCTAAGTTTGGGTAAGAATGCTCTACAATGTTCAAACAATGATGAAATTTCCTAACAATTCATTTGTTAGAACCTATCACCGTTGTTAAACAACACATAACTATATTTATGTTATACATCACCAAATAAATTTGCAGGCTAGGGTTGGCGGTGTAGCTCAGTGGTAGTGCTTGCCTAGCACATGCAAGGTACTGAGTTTGATCTCTAGCATCATACACACCCAAAAATATTAGTAATAAACAGACTCATTAATTAATTTACAGGTTAGGCATGTAGCTACCCACAGATGACTGCCACATCTACAGAAAAGACAGTGACAATGGCTCCAGGAATGACCAACAATGACCCCATCACTGTTTAACATGACAAGCATACAAAATGTGAAGAAAACTAGCCAGGTGTGGTGGTGCAGGCTAGTAATCCCAGTACTTGGGAGGCTGAGGCAGGAGGAAAAAATGGAGAAAACTGAGGGGAAAAAGGGCCTAACAAAGCAATTAAAGCACTTTGTTATTGTCTGATCTAAAAGCAAAGATGTGTGAGAAAGAAAGAAGGGGGGGGGGAAGGAAGGAGTTCTGATCACACTATAATTTCTGGAATTTCTAAAAACAGTCAACTGGCACACTTAATAAGTGAAATATTCTACACTGAAAAAACAGTGAAATCAAATGTACATCTGGGAATGGTGGCGCACACTTGTAATCCTAGTACTTAGGAGATTGAAACAGGAGGATTGCAGGTTCATGGCCAGCCTCAGCTACTTAGTGAGGCCCTCTTCAACTTAGTCAGACCCTGTTTCAAAATAAAGACTAAAAATAGGGCTAAGAATGTAACTTGGAGTCGGGCGTGGTGGCGCACGCTTATAATCCCAGCATTCGGGAGGCTGAGACCAGAGGATCCGGGTTCGCGGCCAGCCTCAGCTACCTAGTGAGGCACTCTGCAACTTAGTGAGATTCGGTTTCAAAATAAAGAATTAAAAAAGGGCTGGGGGTATAGCTCGGAGGTAGAATGCCCCTGAGTTCAATCCCCAGTACCGCAAAAAAAAAAAAAAGAATGTAACTTGGAGGTAGAATGCCCCTGGGTTCAATCCCCAGTACTGCCAAAAAAAAAGTACAGAAACTGAAAGACAATGACAAAGCCATGTCTAGAACCCAAGTACAGAAACTGCTTAGATTTATTTGTGTGTGTGTATGTGTGGTACTGGGGACTGAACCCAGGGGCATTCTACCTGAGCTACAGCCCTAGCCCTTTTTCATTTTTTGTTTGGAAACAGGGACTAAGTTGCTGAGGCTGGTCTTGAACCTGTAATCCTCTTGTCTCAGCCTCCCAAGTGTTGGGATTACAAATATGCATTACCAAGCCTGGAAACTGCTTAGCTTTGATTGCCATGTATGCTACCAGAGCTCATTGTCAGGCTCAGAAGTTCCAGGAGTTATGCTTGCTTATTAACCTGGAGTAGCAAAGACTCATGCAGAGATAATGGGAGGGAAAAAGTACTCTATTCAAGATGGTCTGGTCATGAGATTCTTCTCTGGCCATCTTCAATGAGAGCCAAGAAGCGGATGCATTTTGCAAATGCTTAACTGATAGATTCACTTAACTCTACTCAATAAATACGCCAGGCCATGACTGACATGGGGTCTGAGCCAATGGTAATACAGATGGTGTTTTTTACCTCACTACTCTGCAGTTTAGCAAATATTAGAAAATCAAAGAATTATAGTAAAATAATGTTCCAAATGTTAAAAGCCAAGTACACACATTTGCCTCTTATCCCTTCCCAAACCCTAAGTATAAATATTAATAAAAGACAAGCAATAGAAAAGGAAGCAGCAATACAACCCGGAAAGTCACACATAGTAGCATAGTCACCACAAGTGGTAACTCAGTAAGGAGACCCAACAAAGGGGAACCTTGAACCAGAAAGCAGAAAAGCAATCTGTTTTGCACAACCTCCCTCCCCCAACCAAAGATCAGAAATTGGTGGCACCAGGTACTGGTAAATAGGAGTAAAAATGAGATTTAAAACCAGAAAGGAAGCTGGGTGTGGTGGTACATGCTTATAATTCCAGTACTTGGGAGGCTGGGACTGGAGGATCCGGGTTCATGGCCAGGCTCAGCTACATAGTGAGGCTCTCCATAACTTAGTGAGACCCTGTTTCAAAATAAAGAGGACTGGGGGTGTAGTTCCGAGGTAGAATGCCCCTGGGCACAATCCCCAGTACCACCCAAAAAAAAAAAAAAAAAAAAAAAAAAACCAGAAAGAAAGTTGGGCATGGTGGCACACTTGCAATCCCAGTACTTGGGAGGCTGAGACAAGAGTATTATATATAGGTTTGCGGCCAGTCTCAGATACTTAGTGAGGTCCTCCACAACTTAGTAAGACTCTTTCAAAATAAAGAATAAGCCGGGCATGGTGGCGCGCACTTGTAATCCCAGTACTTGGGAGGCTGAGACAGGAGGATCCAGGTTCAAGGCTAGCCTCAGCTACTTAGTGAGGCTCTCTGCAATTTAGTGAGACCCTGTTTCAAAATAAAGAATAAAAAGGACTGGGAGTGTAGTTTGGAGGTAGAATGCCCCTGGGTTCAATCTCCAGTGCTACAAAAAAAAAAAAAAAAATACACACACACACACACACACATAAAATAAAGAATAAAAAATAGGGCTGGGGAGCCAGGCGTGGTGGCGCATACTTGTAATCCCAGCATTTGGGAAGCTGAGACCAGAGGATCGGGTTCTCAGCCAGCCTCAGCTACCTAGTGAGGCACTCCTCAAGTTAGTGAGACCCTGTTTCAAAATAAAGAATAAAAAAATAGGGCTGGGGGTGTAGCTCAGAGGTAGAATGCCCCTGAGTTCAATCCCTAGTACCGAAAAAAAAAAAAAAAAAAAAAAATAGGGCTGGGTGTATAGCTTGGAGGAAGAATACCTCTGGGGTTCAACTTCCAGTTCCAGGGAAAACACACACACACACACACACACACAACCACACACCCCAGAAAGGAAGGTGGCAAAGCAGTTAAATGTTTATAGCTCCCAGGATCTCCATTACAAGAGATTTATTCTCAGGAGAGAGTAAAGATCTAGGCTTGGAGACATCAGTGTTTAAGAGAAAGGGTAACATAGAGAAAAGAGTGATTGAGAGATTTATACACTAAATGATCAGATTCCCCCAGCTTTCTTTCTCCAATCATCTGCCAGGATGCTAGCAGCCAGACCTATTCTCTGGGGAAACTGATCATCAGCCCATGATAAAAGACCCAAAGACAACTATGAAGTTCAAACAGCCTAGTCAAGGTGCAGGTCACTGTGAGACGTTCTATCCAACATACTAAGCCTCCAGGTTGCTGCTTTACTGGTGATGTACTCTGTTAATGAACAGTCAAGGATTACCACAGAAAGCTTCTAACATGAAGGGTCCTCAAAGACCAATGCAAACAGAAAAAAAACAATGTGGATGAATGAAAACTTATAGACAGAAGAAAAGAGCTAGTAATGAATATAAACTCAGTGGTAGAGTGTGTGATTAGCATGCTTGAGGCCCTGAGTTCAATCCCCAGCAAGAAAGAGAAAGAGAGAGGGGGAGGGGAAGGAGGAAGGAAGGTATGAGGAGAGGAGAAGAGGGAGGAGGGAGAAAACTTCAATAACCTCAGAAGCCTGTAATCCCAGCATTTGGGAGGCTGATACCAGAGGATCCAGGTTCGCAGCCAGCCTCAGCTACCTAGTGAGGCACTCCACAACTTAGTGAGACCCTGTTTCAAAATAAAGAATAAAAAATAGGGCTGGGGGTATAGCTCAGAGGAGTTCAATCCCCAGTACCCCAAATAAATAAATACATAAAATAGGGCTGAGGGTATAGCTCAGAGGTAGAATGCCCCTGGGTTCAACCCCTAGTACCACAAAAAAATAAATATAACAAAATTTATCAAAGAATTAGAAGATAAAATTGAGAAAAATTATGTATTACAGAAAAAAGAGATGGGAGATATAGAAAGAGGTAAAATAATAATAATAGTAATAAGTAAAGAGTCAGTATTAGAGGCCCAAGATTCAAATAAACCCAAAGACAGAATTAAAGAAAAAAAAAAGTCAAGCCAGGCACAAGAACTATAATCCCAGCTACTCAGGAAGCTAAGGAAGGAGGTAGGCAGCTTTGAGGCCAGCCTGGGCAATTTACCAAGACCCTGTCTCAAAATAAAAAAGATAAAGCGTGGCTAGGGAAAGTGGCACAAGCCTGTAATCCCAATACTTGGGGGGCTGAGACAGGAGAATCCCAGGTTCAAGGTCAGCGTACAGTCACTTAGTAAGGCTTTGTTTCAAAATAAAAAATAAAATAGGGCTGGGGGGTATGGTTGAGAGGTAGAATGACCCAGGTTCAATTGACAGTATCACAAGAAAAAATAAATAAATAAGAAAAAGAAAGAAAAAAATAGAAAATGAAGGTGTTCTACCACTGAGCACCTCTGGGTTCAATTCCCTGTACCACAGGGGGTGGGGGTGGGGATCAAGGCAGAAAAATCAAATAATCACTTTTAAAAAATTCCTAGAACAAGACGGGTATGGAGGTGCCCGCTTGTAATCCCAGCATTTGGGAGGCTGACACTGGAGGATCTGGGTTCGTGGCCAGCCTCAGCTACCTAGTGAGGCACTCCACAACTTAGTGAGACCCTGTTTCAAAATAAAGAATAAAATAATAGGGCTGGGGGTGTAGCTCAGAGGTAGAATACCCCTGAGTTCAATCCCTAGTACCGCAAAAAAAAAAAAAAAAATTCCTAGAACTGAAGGACATTCGTTTCCAGGATGAGAGGGCCACTGAGTAACTGGCACAATAAATGAAAATAGATCTACACCACAGTACATCATGGTGAAATTTCAGACCACTGGGGATAAGAAAAGAAGAAGCTCCTAAAAGCATACAGAGACAGAGAGAGAAAGAAAAAAACAAAACATGGTCACATCTAAACAATCAGATATCAGTGGGCTTGGTGACATATGCTATAATCCCAGAGCTTGGGAAGCTGAGACAGGACAGTGGCAGGTTCAAGGCCAGTCTCATCAATTTCAGACTCTATTTTCAAAAAAATAAAATAAAATAGGGCTAGGAGTGTAGCTGAGAGGTAGAATGCCCCTGAGCTTAAATCCCCAATAGTCTCCTCTCCCTGCCAAAAAAAAGAAAAGAAAGAAAAGAAAAAACAGAATCAAGCAGCAATCTACAGGCATTTAGAAAACTTTGTTTCAGAACTGGGAATTGAACCCAGGGGCATTCTACCTCTGAGGTACACCCTCATTCCTAGTTTTTATCTTTATTTTGAAACAGGGTCTCACTAAGCTGTGGTGGGCCTCACTAAGTGGCAGCCGCAAACCTGCAATCCTCCTGTCTCAGCCTCCCAAGTACTGGGATTACAAGCATGCGCCACCACGGCTGGCAGAAAACTTCTTAACCCAGAAAGATTATGGCACATATTTTGGAATTCCATAGTAATTAAGTATACAAATAGATACTTCATAAATGCTTCATTAATTACAAATGGTTCACAGGTGTTGTCTTTTTTTTTTTTTCAGGGGAGGGGGGTAATACTGAGGGTTGAGCCCAGAGGCATTCCACCTACAAGTTACACCCCAGCACTTTTTATTTTTTATTTCGTATTAGGGTTTCACTAAGTTGCTGAGGGTCTCGCTAAATTGGTGAGGCTGGCCTGGAACCTGCAATACTCATGTCTCAGCCTCCCAAGTACTGGGATTACAGGCATGCGCCACCATGCCCAGCTCATATTTTACATATTCTAAAACAGTATAATAATATTTTTATAATAATTAAAACAATACATAGATTTTGTGTGTGTGTGTGTGTATGTGTGTGTGTGTGTGTATGTGGTACTAGGGATTGAATCCAAGGGCATTCATTCTTTTTTTTTTTTTTTTTTTTTTTTTTGCGGTACTAGGGATTGAACTCAGGGACATTCTACCTCCGAGCTACACCCCCAGCCCTATTTTTTTATTCTTTATTTTGAAACCGAGTTTCACTAAGTTGCGGAGTGCCTCACTAGGTAGCTGAGTCTGGCCTCGAACCCGGATCCTCCGGTCTCAGCCTCCCAAATGCTGGGATTACAAGCGTGCGCCACCACGCTCGGCTCAGGGGTATTCATTCTACCTCTGAGCTATACCCTCAGGCCTTTTTGTTTTTTATTTCAAAACAGGGTCTCACCAGGTTGAGTCTTGCTAGGTTGCTGAGGCTGTCCTCAAACCTGAGATCCTCCCATCTCAACCTCCCAAGTACTGGGATTACAGGCATGTGCCAACACGACTGACGCACAGAGGGATTTTTAATATTTTCTTCTTGATTACAAATTTTTTTGGTGTGTGTGGTACCGGGGCTGGAACCCAAGGGCTAATTCTACCTTTGAGCTATACTCCCAGCCCTATTTTTTTTGTTTTTTCAGTACTGGGGATTGAACTCAGGGGCATTCTACCTCCGAGCTATACCCTCAGCCCTATTTTTTATTCTTTATTTTGAAACCGAATCTCACTAAGTTGCGGAGTGCCTCACTAGGTAGCTGAGGCTGGTCTCGAATCCGGATGCTCCGGTCTCAGCCTCCCGAATGCTGGGATTACAAGCGTGCGCCACCACGCCCGACTTCTAGCTGGCTACTTTTTTTTTTTTTTTTTTTTTTTTTTTTTTT
>PVLC010033750.1:0-17348 GCA_004027655.1 Graphiurus murinus | reverse complement strand
TTAATACTGGAGCCATGAGGAGTCATAGGATACCATTTTACACTCACTTAAACTGTCTAGCCTGCTGTTCAACCTTCTGGAACATGGGTGAGATTACAAAGCCTGAGAAATGGATTCTGAAATACTTTCACTAAAAAAATTGATTCAAGAAATTATATCCCCCACAAATTTAGTACTCCAAAAGAAGACTCTTATTCTTATAAGGATATTTCTTCTAAAAAGATGAAATCTTTATTTCTTAATTTAGTGCAATAAATTTCCTGTAAGTAGGAGCATCATAAAACAAAACAAAAATTAATAACATTTTTGTACTTTGTGAATTCCCAAATAGTTGTAGAATTTTTGAAAAGCATTATACAGCCAAGTATAGTGTTGCATGCCTATAATTCCAGCTAAGCAGGAGGCTAAGGAAGGAGAATTGCAAGTTCAAGGCCAGCCCGGGCAACTTAGATCCTTTCTCAAAATAAGATTCAAAAGCAGATGAGAATGTAGTTCAGTGGTAGAATGCTTGCCCAGTATGTATGAGGCCCTGGGTTCAATTCCCAATAGAAAAAAGAAAGTATTATCATGGATTCTATCCATTATTGTTAAATGTATGGAATTATTGTACCTGGAAAATTAGTCTATATGCTTATGTATGGGGGGCAAGCAGGGTAAGAAGTACTTACAAGGAAGAAAGCGAAAGTGATTTAAAGAGGACAGGACTTTTGCTGGTGTGCTTTTATTGTCATTGATGACTTGGGGGTGGAATAATAGGTTACTTTAGACCAGTCAGTCTAGTCCACTGCTGGACTGTGTGCCAGATGTGAGCTTTTTTGTTTGTTTTTTGTTTTGTTTTGTTTTGTTTTGTCATTTTGTTATAAAATTGGTTTTGAAGCCATTACTAGTAATCATACAGAATGTCTTCCACCCAGGTAGTTGAACTAAGTCTTATTTTATTCAAAAACAAATATTATACATTGACTTGTTTATATTTGTGTATCTTAGAGTTAATTTCATCTATGTGGTGATTGGTGATGGATTAAGCACATATAACTCACTCTTAAACTTGACCAAGAAGAATTTTAGTATGTTAACCAGTTTTTAACTACTATAACAAATACCTGAGATAATCACCTTATAAAGAGAAAATATTTATTTTTCTTCACAATTCTAGTTTCTGATCGGTTGGGCCTGTTGCTTTGGGCCTGTGAGGAGACAACCCATCTTGGCAGGAGGGCATTGTAAAGCACAGCTGTTTACCTCATGGTCAGGGAGCAAAATGGAGTGAGGAAGGGCTGGAATGGGGTGCTATAATCCCCTTAAGGGCACACCCCAATGACCTAAAGATGTCCCATTAGGCTCCACATTTCAAAATGTTCTACCACCTCCCAATAGCACTACCCCGGGGACTAATCCTTTAACACATGGATCTTTATGGGATATTAGGACCTAAAATGTAGCAAGTAAATAGTACAGGAATTCATAGTGAAGAAAAATGGGAAATGCTACTCAATTTTATCCATGTTTTTATCTGTATATGTATATATACATCTATACATGTATTTATATAAAGGCATATACATTATAATTGATATAGATATATAGAGACACACACATTATAATTTTAGTTGTTTGTAGTGCTCATGTTTTTATCCAAGTACATTATGTAAAATATTTCATTAAATATGGAACTTTTCCCTCTCTTTCTGTTGAATACATTGCTTTTGTCTGGATTTCCCTACAGCAAACACTGAGATAAGGACTTGAGCACAGTTATTTAGGAGGTGACTGAGAAATTATAAATGAGTAAGTGGAATAACTAAGAGAACAAAGGAAGACAAATTAAAGATGTGTCAATGAGTAACTTCCATTCTGGACAGCTAGTCCACCCCACCAGGAGCCATGGAGAGTGAGATTCAGAATTGTCCCATTACAGAATGGGAGCTGTTATCCACTGATAATGTTAAGATTTATTCTGAGAGAGTTAACTCCTCTCCACTTAACAGATTATGCCTGCACCATTGAGTGGTCTTTGTGATATTTGACAAAGGAAAGCCTCCAAAATTTGATATGGGTGCCGATAATCACAGGGAGCTGTCCAACCAGGGTGTGCTGAAACAAGGGGATACAGTTCAGTGCACAAGTGTGGCCACACTTGGTTTTGGTTATTGTTGTTTATTTCCAACAATGATTAATTTCTCATTAATATCTCATTCAATTCTAAGAATCTTGATTTTGAAGTTACTCTGTATCCAAATCCACATTTGGCATTTGCAACCTATATGACTTTGAATGAAGTCCTTAATCTTTCTAAATATCTATCATAATCTATAAAATGGTGCTAATCATAGTATAAACATTTTTAGAATTGCCATAAAAAAGAAATGATATATTTCCTAGACAACTATTAACTCAGTGGTTTAGTAAAATAAGTGTTCATGATTATTCCAAGATATGTCTAAAATGAATGCATGAACTTTAAATTAGTCAAAACTGAAGAAGAATATGGGCTCACTAATTGTGTGACTTTCAAAGGGCAATTAAACTCTTTTAATTGTTAACCCCTCAAAACTTCATCTATCAAAGGATATACTAACTTGCCATTTTTACAGGCTTATAATAAGAAACATGAAATTATTACATTTAGATCACATAGTCCATTCCATAGTGACCAGTTAGTCATGTGTTTTTCTTTTTCCCTCTGTTTCAGTATTCATTAACTTGTACATTTGTGTGTTTATACATTCATTCTACAATACTAGTATTATAAAAGGTGTGTAATTTACGTTTTTGTTTAAAATCACTTATAGGCTAGTTGGATGCAAAGAAATATAAGAAAATATTCTACAATGTAATATTCATTCTGAAATTTTGGAAGAGAAGTGTCAATCTTCCCTACAAGTATTAAGGAAAGCATCACAAAAAAGTTATCGAGGTCATTTTGGTAGCACATAAAATTTTAATCCTTTCTTACTATGTCCTATTAGTCAATAAATATTTTGGTCTATTTATAATTCATGATGGAAAAATTGTTCTATACAACAAAAAGTACCCTGAGCTGGGCATTTGGAGCATGCCTCCAATACTTGGGAGGCTGAGATCGGAGGATTACAGGTTTGAGGCCAGCCACAGCAACTTAGTGAAACCCTCAATGAATTAGCAAGATCCTGTTTCCAAATTAAGTGTACCCTGGCCTGAGATCCAGACTCAGGCTCACTGGGTCCTAATTAAAGCTCTGATGCTCATGGATTGAAGGAGAATGACCTCTGTGCAGTTGAATCTTGTTCTAAAACAACACTTTCCAACTCACAACTCCAGCACTGCAGTCATGGTATGGAAAATTATAAAAAGTGAATAAATGAAAAATAAGATTGGACATATAGTTTATTTTCATACCCCTTAGTTATCCTGGATGGCTTCACTAATAAATAATAATAAATAAACTTCTGGAATTGTAAAAGTAAAGGTGGCTTCACAAGTGCAATCATGAATATCTTGCTAGAAGCTTTGATATTGAGATCATACTATTAAACACCAAAGATCATTCAGACTTAAGATGTTTTGAATAAAATTTGGTTTACCTGTCTATTAAATAAAAAGAATGAGTTTATTTTTGCTTTCCATATAACATCTGAATTATGAAATTAAAAAATATTTTATTGCTGACATTTATCATTTTTTCTAATTCTTTTCATTAGTGAAATTACTATCCTTATATAAGCCTAATTATAGTTATGTTTAAAAATCATCACTAGGTGTGTTAATTGCCTTTCATAATTTATCTTTGTTAAAAGGTATTGATAAATATTAATTCTTCACTTTCTATAAATGAGTGGCAAATTCTAGTCAAACATAAAGCTAACACCAGAATGTTTTTGTGTATTCTTTCTGTACCTTTTTTCTTTAAGGTGAATTCTGTTTTTGAATTCTAGGAGTTGGCATTTGTTTTTTGAAATTTAAGTGACAAAAATGTTTGTGTAGCATAGATTCCCAAATATATTGACTTATCATTCCCTTCTCAGAAAAAAAAAAATTACTCCACACCCCCCTGGATGCTTCCACAAGCCCCTTATTTTTATTAAATGCCCCCTCCCCCCAGTTGCACCTGAGGCTACTACCACTCTCTGGGTTGTTTATAACTTCCATATAAGGCATGATGCTGTCTATTTATTAATAAGTTAAAAAGAAGTATTTGATTGGTGAAGCTACTATTTTTCCTATGCTGTGGAGCCTCAAATAGCAATATCAAATAACATGTGAAAAAAATTCTACCTACTCAACTTCTTTAAAATAAAATTGTCTCTTTTCATCCTAGTGGGTCATCCTGATGGCAGCCAAGTCTTCTTCCAGAGGCTCTTGGTGGTAACCTCTGCTACAACTCTTTGCTGATAAAAAATTAAATAATCCTGTCTTCAAAACTGTGTGGAGGCTTTTACCTCTTGTGTATGCATAGTAGAATACAACACAGCTTGTTTCAGAGGTATATTTTAGGTACAGGAAATGTTTACATAGAAAAAAATTTAAAAACACATTTCTGGAGAAATAAGTACTTGTGTTATTTCCATTTCGCTTGAAAATAGTGAAAGGAAAGCTATGG
The DNA here is from genome assembly GCA_004027655.1 of Graphiurus murinus. Classification (NCBI taxonomy): domain Eukaryota; kingdom Metazoa; phylum Chordata; class Mammalia; order Rodentia; family Gliridae; genus Graphiurus; species Graphiurus murinus. Next base: position 12,769 of record PVLC010033750.1, on the reverse strand, counting down.
CAAAATCATTATGAAGAGTAAAGGCACTCATGAAGAATAAAGAAATATGAATAAAAGCAAAGGAGTAAATAAGAGCCCTGCATGGATCAGCAACTATTCATGAAAAATTCTTTTTGAAAAATTCATTAGACAAGAAAAGGTGCAAAGAGACTATCCTGACACTTATTAAAATAGGAAGAAAGAACATGGTAAGGGGAAATCCCAGCCTGAATATAGATAAAAAAGAAACTCAAGGAACTATATTTACAAGATAAAATTCAGGATGAAAGTGCAAGAAAAAGGATTATGAACATTTGAACCACATGTGTTCACTCCTTTGGCTGCCATCCCTGTCAGAATTCTCTTATTCTCTGCTTTTTAGAAAACCTGCCTCAAAGACAGGTCGGCTGATTACCTTGTCTAAGGCCCTGTTATGTCTTGCTGTGTTCTAATCTCCCAGTAGGTATCTTTGGTGGTCTATGACCTTGAAAATCAGTGGGGATTTTTCTGCATGCACACATTTGAGATTCCACCTCTACTAATACAGTGCTCTTGTACTTTAAGTAGAAGAATTCACACAGAGGGTTTTGGGAGACAGTGCTCCTGGGTTTAAAAATAATGCTTTTGATCTGGAGTTAATGAATGATGAATTTGTTCTATGATAATGTATTATTAGAGTCATGCTAAGAAGGGAAGTTTCAGAGGATCATTATGAAACTCAACTTGCCAGACTAGGTTGTTTCATTTTAATTGAGAAATCTCATTTAAAGCCTAGCTCCACATTGGGACAGAATGCACACAGTACACAAAGCACAAGTATAAGCAATTAGACCGACCACCTTGGCCTTGATGAGGGTGGCCTCCACAGAATACCTGATTAAATTCTAGTCTCAAAAGCAGCTATTAGCAGTCACTTAAATCTTTCTCTTCAAAGTAGGAAAGGAAGAGCTGTAAGTCAGCCAGGGAATGGGAAGAATAATTGTATGTGTGTGTGTGTGTGTATTTGTGTGTGTGTGTATTTGTGTGTGTGTGTGTGTGTGTGTGTGTGTGATATTGAGGACTGAACCCAAGGGCATTCTACCTCCAAGCTATAACCAGAGCCCTGTTTTTTGTTTTTGTTTTTTTTAATTTTGAAGCAGCATCTTGCTAAGTTGCTGAAACTGGCTCAAACATATAATCCTCCTGTTTCTGCCTCCCAAGTACTGAGATTACAAGTGTGTGCCACCATACCCAGCTGATTTACAGGGTCTTATTCCACTTGGGGAAGGACATCTCTCCATCTCCAACACCCTCTTACCTTCTGGTCCCACATAAAGGAGGGGCATGTAATATAAGAAATGTTAATGAAGGTACAGTCCAGGAACACAGGTTCACTAAAAGACTGAGATCTATTCATAGGATTATAGGTTGCTGTAATCTCAGCAATATTGCCTGTAATCTCAGTACTTGGGAATCTGAGACAGGAAGATTGCAGGTGAAAAAATGAAACAAAAACCAGACATAACTATGGTAGATTTCAGTTAAACTATATCAAGAATCACTTTAAATGTGTATAGTTGGAGTGCACCACTTATAAAGCAGACTATCAGAATGGATTTAAAAAAGGAAAATAAAGCAATTGAGACCTTACTATATGTTCTCAACAAAATAAAATATTAAATATAAAAACTCAGAGTTAAAAGTAAAAAATACATCAAAACATGCATCTAAAGGAAGGAGGAATAGCTATGTTAATTTCAGAAAATGAGACTTCAGATCAAGGAATACTATTGGTAATAAAGGTCTATTGCATATTGAGAAAAGGTCAGTTTTCTAAGAGATATAATAATACTAAATATGCCTGTACCTAGCAAGAGAACATCAAAACCCAGGATGCAAAACTGCAACTGACAAATGAAACAGGTAGAAAATCAGTAAGGATATAGTTGACCTGAACAGCTCTAAAACCCAACTTGATCTAGATGACATTTGTAAAATTCTCCATCCAACAACAGAATATTCATTCTTCTCAGAATCACATGATACATTCATCAAGATTAATCACATTCTCCATAAAACAATCTTTAACAAATTCAAAATAATCGATATTATACAGAGTAACAAAGTATGGTTTCTGATTACAATGGAATTAAATTAGAAATCAATAACATAAAGATGGGTGTGTCTGGAAAAATTCTGAAATATTTAGAGTATAAACCGCACACTTCCCAATTACATATGAGTCAAAAAAAAGTCTTAAGAAACTTTAAATATTTGGGAAAAAAACCTAAAATAGAACATAGCAAGATTTGTTGAATACAGCAGAAATAGACTTAAAGGGAAATATATATATTATTATAAATATATACATATATATATATCACTGAATGCATATATTAGAAGAGAAAAAACATCTAACATCAATTATCTAAACCTCTACCTGAGATCTGGAAAAAAGGAGAGCAATGTAAGCCTAAAGCAAGCAGAAGAAAATAAACAACAAAGATTATGGCAGAAAGTAATGAAATTGAAAAGAAAAAAGCCATAGAGAAAATCAAGGAAGCCAAAAACTGTTTTGTTTTCCAAAAAGTTAAAAAAAATAAACTCTTGTTAGTCAACCAAGGAAAAAAGAAAGACACAAATTACTAATATAAGGAATGAAAGGGCTCATTACTATTGGTTCTGTGGGGAAAAAAGAAAAAAGAGGAAAAGGAAGGAAGGAAGGAGGACATAAGGAAGGAAGGAAGGAAGGAAGGAAGGAAGGAAGGAAGGAAGGAAGGAAGGAAGGGAGGGATTTTATTCCCACAAATTCAATAATCTAGATGAAATGGACTAATGCCATAAAAGACACATTCATAAAAAGAGAAAAAGTCATCTGAATTGTCTTGTATCTATTAAGTCAATCGTAACATTAATTAGAAAACATTGAGAAAAAAGCACCAAGCCTATAAGGTTTTAATGTTGAATTCTGCCAAATATTTGAAACTTAATGATACCAATTCCCCACAGTTGCTCCCCAAAACAAACAAGATTAAAAAGAAAAGTAGCCCAATGTTACTGTGAGGCTCAAATTTATATCTCTACCTAAGACATTTCCTCTGAGTTCAAGATATACTTATCCAATTGTCTACTTTATACATCTGTTATGTTTCACAGATATCTCAAATTAAATGTCCAAAACATGTTTTAAAAATATTTCACCCCCTAATCTATATTCTTCCCATCTGCTATATCTTTTCAAAATGTAATATCAATTCTAGAAACCTAGAAATCATGTTTGAATTTTATGAAATGTATACATGTATTAACATATCACATTAATATCTGAATATGTATAATTTTTATGTATGTTATGTATGTATTATATATATATGAAAAAAGTGAATAACTAAGGCATACATAAGAGCTCTTGTTTTTCACTGGACTCCACATGAGGCCACAGTGGGCAGTTCTGATTCTAAACTCAAGACCTCTAAATATTCTAAATTTTTTGTACCTATATATTCAAACTTGATTCACTCCTTTTTCCATATAACTAACTTCTCATATTTCAGGTTTTAACTCAGGTGCAACTTCTCAATAAAGATCTTTCTTGATCACCATTTCTAAAAGATTTTTTCATTTTCTTTTATAACAACTTATTGAACTCACAAAAAAGGATTACAAACTGCATTTATTTTGTTTGCTTCCTCCTGTTTTCTGTATCCTCCAGCAGAATTAAAACTCTAAGAGAACAGGAACAATATTGAATTTGTTCACAACAGTGTTCCCAGTTTCTAGCACAACATAGGACACTTAACATTTTAAACACGTCCTTTTTTTTTTTAATTCAATGAATGTGACAGAGTATATATTAGCCTGATTTGACACTATAGCACCAAAAAGAAATGAAATAAAAATGTATCTCATTCAAAATTAAATGAATTCTTTCTCTACACCTTCCTAAATTCCTCCAAATATTTGTATGGCATAGTATTTTTGTATAATTCTTCTGGGAAAAAAAACCAATAGAATAATAATTAAAGGCATAGAAAAATAACAGATTTAAATTGGGCCAGTATGCTAGCCAGAAATTCTACTATCCTGAAAAAGCATTATTTATGTCACACCTGAGAGATATGTTGAAAGATGTTGAATGTTCATCAAGGAAATTCTATGAGAGAGATCAACAGTTGGCAGTTCCTGAATCTTCTTTTAATGAGAAGAACATCTGTCCATTCCTCTTACTTATGTCCTAATGTTCATCAACATATACTAAAGCCTGAGTTCTGATGTCAGAACCTTGGCCACTTGGTAACTATATGACTTTGGATATGTTACAAATGATCAGTAATTTCTATCTATAAAATGGAGTTAATAACAACATTTCAAGTGTTATTTTCTTTCCTTTATCCTCATTATTTTAAAAGTATTTATAGAATAATTATTTTATACAAGCTATTAATGTGTTCACTACTAAAAATATTAAGTAATACAAAAATAGAACTAAATATTACATAAAATATCATAGCCCTGAAATTACCTCTGTAATCTACCTCATCCACTTCTGAGATCCTTATTCCAGATCTATCTATGCAGATTAATGTAGTTTAAAAATAAAGTGAAAGAACCCTTTAAGCCTTAGAAACCATAAAAGTAATCACCCTCTCTAAAAATCATGCTTATATTAAGGATAATATACAAATATTAGGAATTTAGAGTCATATTTTAGCCAATACTTTTATTATAGACAGTTTTGAATACTTTCTGCCTTAAAAGTAAGATTATTTCTTTCTTTTCCTGTTAACTTTGCTCAAACTATTTTCCAATAAGGTATGTAATTTTCCTTTCTCAAATTTATAATATTTACTTTATGTGTTTAAGTTCAAACTTCCCCATTTGTTTTGTCTTCATTCTATACTTAAAATCTTACTGTATTCATGTATTTTTGCTATAACACAGTAACACAAATTTAGTGACTTAGAACAAATTTAGCACACATTAATTATTTCACATTTTCCCTGGGTCAGAAGTCCAGACAAGATTTAGCTAACTCCCCATCTTAGTGTCTCATAGGATAGGAGTTGTGGCTGAATACCTTCCTGAGCTTGTGGTGAGTACTTTTTCAATCTTACAGTATTAATAGCCGAATTCAGTTATGTATGATTGGAGGACCAAGGTCCCCATTTCCTTGCTAACTATTGGCCAGGGACTAGGTACTCCTCTCCATAGGCAGGTCATAACATATTTCTTTTGTTTTTTAGGCCAGTCAGGGAATAAGTCTCTAAAACCTCGTATTCTTTAAAGTATCCACTGAATAAGTCAGCCCTACCCAGTTAATTGTACATTTCACTGACTCAAAGTCAACTGATTAGCAATTGCTATGGTTTGGTTAAATGTGTAACAAATGCCCATGTGTTGAAGGATTGGGCCCCCCACTCTGTGGCGCTGTTGAGAGGTGGTGGAACCTTTAGAAGGTGGGGGCTAATGAGACATTTGGGTCACTGGGGGACTTCACTTGATGGGGACTGTGGAACCCTAGTCCCCCTCTCCTCTCCCTTTCTCTCTCTCTTCTCCTCCCCCCCTCCTCTCTCTCTCTTCTCTTCCTCCCCCTCTCTCTCCTATTTCTCTCTCTCTCCTTCCCCTCTCAATCTCTCCTCTCTCTCTTTCTTCTCCCCTTCCTGCTCCCCTCCCCCTCCGCTCTCTCCCTTCTCTTTCTTGCTTCCTGGCCGCCATGAGTTGAGCAGCTTGTTCCACCAAGCACTCCCCACCACAATGTGCTAGGGACTCACCACAAGTCCAGATGCATCATGGCCAACCAACCATGGCCTGAAACCACTAAAATTGTGAGCAGGCATAAACTTTTCTCTTTATAAGTTGATTATCTCAGGTACTTGTTATAGTAATGGAAAGCTGATGAGCACAGCAACCAAACCAAGGAAGAGATATCTGATCATATTGAGTAGTTCCATCTACACTCAATGGGAGGGGTTTACATAAAGCATGTAATCAGGTGAGGAGAATATTAGGGGCCATGTTAGAATTTTTTCTAATATACTCATTGAAAATCTGTTTTTATTCCTCTCTCCTTCCTTATTTGCTACACATTCTGATTATTGAACTTGAACAATAAAGAGCTGTATCAAGAAAACATCATTGGAGCTATAGTCCTTGAATTCTTTCTTACTAAAAATGTCTGCCAAGTGCTGCTTACAATATAAGTGATAACTTGGCTAGACAAATATCCCTAGATCATTTTTGCTTTCCCTCAAATTTTAAATACTTTCTAGATGGCATTGAAAGCTGTTGTGAAGAAATCCATATTTATTATTTCCTGATCCCCACTCATCACATGAGAAGGTAATTTTTTTCCTGCCTAGATGTCTAAAGAAATCTTTCTTTTCTGGATGTTGTAATTTGCTTGTAATATATTTCAATATTTGTCTAAATTTGGGAGGCATTTCTCCTTTTATACCTCTAATATTTTTTCTCTTCCATCAAACAGATTTTCTCCGTCAAAGATAGCAATTGTTCTTATATTAGATCATCTTTAGCCTGGAAATGGCTCATCTTCTATAATTTTTAAATATCATCATTTATTTTTCTTCATTGAATTTATTATCCTAAGTCTTTCCCACAGGAAAGAAATTCAATATTTTACTCTCTCTTTCCTGTCTCTTCTTGTTTCTAATTTATTTATTAGAGCGATAAATGTTGATATTTTAAACTTGATTTGTTTTACTAGCTTTGAAATTTCCTTTTTCATTTTACTCTCATGGGCCTTGTCTTTGGTCTGTTGCTTTATTTATTTTGTATTTTTATTAAGTTCTTTATAGTGCAACACATACTTGGAAAGTTTTCCTTTCTATCTTGGCCAATACTATTTTTCTGACCAGGTAGTTCAACTGTCCTGTGTTACTATATTCCTTTCCCCTGCTATTTTGCTATAATAGGTTTGCTTAAGCAGAGGAAAATTATGGTACATGTATATGTGAATGTCTCACTATAAGTCTCACTATCATGAACAATTACAATTCACAAATTTTAAAAATATGTGTTTACTTAGTTGCTGGTTATTTTTCAAAATCTTGCTGTTGGTCATAAATGTATTTCCAACATAAACGCTAATTTTCTCTGACATAGTAAAGTTGAATTCTCTTTGATGCTGTCACATTTTATTCAAACTACAACTTCATGATAGTCTTGTTTTCTTCAGGACAGTCTTATTTGTCTTCTGTCTGAGAGTTTGTTGTATTGAAGAAGAGAAAAGGACACCTCAAAACAGATGCATGCCTTTTAAGAAAACTGCCTTCTGTTTTATCTTTGAAATTCTTTTGAATGTCTATACAGAGCAATGTCCACACAACCAGAGGTATTTTCTGCTTTGAAAGACTTTGCCTTATGGGAAAAGGGCATTCCTAGAGACCATTTCAGTTCTGCTGAGATTCTACTCTGAAGAGTTTCATTATGATCTCTCTTCACACAACCTACTCTGTTTCAGTCTGCATCTTGCCAATCTGGAGCTCTCAGTGAGTAATCCCAGGATTTTGTCAGCTCCTCTTCTATTCTGATTTGCCCTACTGGCATAGAAACTGAGGTAGCAGCAGAATCAGAAGCTGTTTTTATGTCAAATTTTCGGGGACTTTTTTTCTTGGCTATTATTTTTCAAAGTTTGTAGCATAATATTTTAGCATTTTTGTCTATTATATATCAAAGAACTAAAATAAATGATAAAACATCACTTGCTCATCTTAACCTAAAAGTTTCTGTTACTTTATGCTTAAAAATCAGGATTAAAATATTGAAAACATCTAAATACTTAAGTACTACTAGTTTAAAAACTGTTGAATAACCATGATACATATATATGAATAGGAAGAAGTACTTATGAGTTTACATGAAAAGAGCTACAGGACTCAAAGTTAGGTGGAAAAGGAGAAATACCAGACAGAGTGCATAATGGGTTGGTGTAAAAAAAGGGAAGTGGCATAGCAGTAATGTACATTTTTATGTGCAAGTATTTGCATAAGTACCTCTGAAAAGACACCTAACTAATAGAGATGGAAAACTTTAAAGTCTGTAATTCATACTGCCATCAGATTCTAAACACATACATGCTTTAAGTATTCAAAATAAAACTGAAGAATTTTTTTTAGAGCATGGATTATCATTGCATCTATTCTACTCTAGAGTCTGTCAAAACTATTGTTGTCTTTCTTCCTCTTTAACCTCAAGTAAAATGTTGACTTACCCTACTCTAGCATGACTTTATCTTAATTAATCACAACTGCAATGATCTTATATCCAAATCAGTGCACATTCTGCAATACTGGAGGTTAGGACTTCAGCACATAATTCTGGAGAAGCACAATTCAACCCATAGCATCAGACTTCAAAATACTAGGACTATAAAGAGTCCACTGAACACTGCCACATATGAAACCTCTCAACCATCTATTTGCAGCTCACCTAAGATCCTCTTAGTAAATGTTGAAAATATATATAATAAAATGTATAAAAAATATTCATAAGGGACAAAAATATGCTCAACATTTATTCATTTGCCAACTAGGTTAAGATCAAAAAATTACCATTGCTTTAAAAGCTCTTATGTATGCCTTAGTTATTCACTTTTTTCATATATATATATATATAATACATATATAACATACATAAAAATTATACATATTCAGATATTAATGTGATATGTTACTACATGTATACATTTCATAAAGTTCAAAAGTTAAACATCTATCTCCTTGCTTATCATTTCTTTATGGTAAATACTTTTAAAATTCTTTCTTCTGACTTATGGAAATGTACAGTAATTATTGTTACCTATAGTAAACTTACAGTTCAATAGCACACCAGAACATCTTGTTTCGATCCAACTATAGCTTAATACCCATTGATCAACCTCTCCTCATACCCCCCACCCCCACTCTCCTTAGCCTCTGGTAGTCACCATTCTATTATGAACTCGTATAAGATGAATTTATTTTGATCACATGTAAGATTTTATGGTACTTGTTTTTCTGTGCCTAACTTACTTCATTTAACATAATGATCTCCTGTTCCATCCATGTTCTTGCAAATGACAGAATTTCACTTATTAATGGATGAATAGTGTCCCATTGTATTTTTTGTACCACATTTTCTTTATCCATCAGTTGATAGACACTTGTGTTGTCTCCATTTCATGGTTATTGTAAACAATGCTGAAATGGAGATGAGAGAGCAGCTGATTCTTGGACTTACTGATTTCATTTTCTTATAATCAGTAGCGGGAATGTTGGATCATATGGTTTTCCTATTCTTACTTTCCTGAGGAATTTTGTCAAAATTATTTTAATCAATTGTAACACCAGATTTTTAATCAATGAACATGATATATGTCTTCATCATTTTGTAGATTTTCAATGTTTTCAAAATGTTTCACAATTTTATATATGAACAGAATGCATAGCTTCTCTTAAATTATTCCCACATAGTTTATATTCTTTGTAGTTTTTTATGTATAAAAATGTGACTGACTTATGGACATTGATTTTTTTTTATCCAAAAGGTTTGCTAATTTCTCTGATTTTATAACCTATTTGTAGGTTCTATTATTATACAGTCATATCATTTAAAAATAAAGCTTTCTATTTGTCTAGTTGCATTTTATTTCTTTTTCTTGCTGTATTATTCTAATAATGCCTATATGTAATTTTGAAAATGAGTAGTCACAGCCATCTGTCTTACTCCTGATGTTATGGAAAAATTAACGAAGTTTCACAAATAACTATGATGGTAACCACAGGATTTTGTAGTACTTACTAGCTTAATGTAATTCTAGTATATTTTTAATTGAGTAAAATTCTTATTCTAAATGAATTTTGAATTTTATCAAATATTTCTGTATTCAATGAATAGCTAAATGGGTTTCCTCTTTAATGTGTTGGTATAATCAATAATATTGATTGAGTTTTTGAATGCTATCATTGCATTCCTGAAATGATCCCAACATGTTCATAATATGTTATTTTTTCACACAGTCCAGGATTTGGTTTGCTAATATGTTGTTTAGAATTTTTGCATGTTAGCATTTTTTTCTACTATCATTTTTATTTTTTTGGTATCATGTTCATAGCAGACTCATAAAATCGAAAAGTTATTTCTTTTTCTATAGTATATAAAATATTCTAAAAATTTTTTCATTTACTATTATTTTCCCATTAAATGATTAGGTATACATAGATAAAACAATCTGATAGTGGGAAATTATTTTGCTTTCTTGTTTATTTCTATGGGAATATTTTTACTTATGAGTTTACTTTTATAGGGCTATTTAATAATTCTTTTCTTCTTGAATAGTTTTTGTTAACAACAGTTTTCAAACAATGTATCCACTTTCTTTACATTTTATTTTCTTGGCATAAAATTGCCTATAGTCTCCATTACTCTGTATTTAATGTGTCGCATCTGTAGTTATAGGAATATTTTTCATTCCTTCATTTTTTTCTCTATCCTCCATCAAGGTTGCCGGAGGCCCAATTATAAAATGCTTTCAAAGAACAAAGTTTTTCTGCTGACAAATTTTATTATGCATTTTTTCTATTTTATTAACTCCTGACCTTTATTATTTTCTCCTATCTTCTAATTTCTTTGGAATTACTCTGAATTTTTTCCCTAATTTCTGACAATTAATTTTTTTCTTTTCTATTATGAGTATGTACAAGCCAATATTTTCCTTGTAACTGCTTTATAACCATATCCCATGATATATAGTATTTTCACTATTTTTGTATTTTAAATATTTTCTATTATTATTCCTATTTCCAATAAGTTATGTGCTGATTTTCAAACATACATATGCCTTCTAGTTATATTTATTTGTTGAATTAATTGTATTACATAGTCCAAGGATAAGGTCTATATAATTTAAATTATTGAAATTGATTGACAGTGCATGCCCTGGTGAAGGAACAATTTAATAATGCTCACTGTACAATTTAACACAAAATATGTTTGATATTCTGCTATTTTAGGTATAATTTTCTAATACATACGTTTTGCATCAGACTAATTAATTGTATTCCTCTCATGTTTTCATTCATTGGTGACAAAGTAAGGTGAATTAATAACTCCCATAAAAAATGTAAGTGTTTGAATTTGCCTTGACAATTTTTAACCTCCCACCTAGCTAGAAATAAAGACTACTTGTACTCTTATGGGATTCAGCCACTGAGTTTTTTTGAAGTTTACATAACTATATTATGGAGTATTATGATGTTAAGCCTGTCTTCTTTATCACAATTCATGTGTAAATGCTGAGTACAGCTGCAGTTTTCCCCCTTAATTACTATATGCAACTCGATTTTATGATTATTCTATGTTCTATTATTATTCTGTGTTAATTATCTGTTAAAATGTTAAGAATATTTTCAGGTAACTAAAATTATGAAAACTCAGGATACAAATATCAATAAAAGCAGTTTCTTTTTGCTAATATTCAGAACAACTATTTTGTGCCTTCCATCAGCACCAAAGTTCATAACAGGTGGTTTTCTTTGGCATCCCTTGGCGTGGTTATTTAAAATCACTTTGTTCTTGTGCTTTCCTATCCTATCTTTTGAGCCTTATGAAACCCAAATTCACTCAAGTTAGCAAAAATGACTTCAAGGCTAAAAAGAGCTTCAGTGTTTCACCTATTTATACTATCTACTTTCACTTAGTCTTTGTCCTATTTCTTTATTTCCTGTCAGTAGCCTGATGAAGTTAAGATATTCTTTTAATAGTATCCAAAATTGTAGCTGCTTTTGGTAAGAGAATCAGACTTAGTTATTAGCACACCACACTGTAGGAAAAGGAAATAATTAAAAGCACCTTATAGTGTCCTTCAGTGACCATTCTTTAAATGGACCAAAATTTTTTCACAGTCCTACCACTGAGAGAGAGAATACAGACACCATGTGCTTGAATCCAGGCCTTATGAATATTTGAACAATGGAATACACAGTAAAAGCTAACTTCCAGTTTCAGTCCTTAAGAAACTGACACTATACACTCTTATTTCAAATTACTTTATATATTCAACTATTCACTTTGTGTAAGTAGCTTACTGGTTGATCCAATGGACAATTATCTCAACCACTGAACGAGACAAATCAAAGTTGTGTATTAGCAATTTTTCTACATGTTTTGCATAACCCATCAGTGCGATAAATGTGTGACAAGGTATTTTTAACATATGCAAGAAAAAACTGTTTATACATTTATTGGTGCATTATAGTCTCACATCATAATGTAGCTCATAGTGCTATTGATACACATGCACACAGCACTTGGTGAGCTTACCCCTGGCTCCCTCCCCACTTCTCTCCTTTCCTATATAGGATATTGAGATCGACATCGGTATTCATATATATATATATATATATATATACACATAAATGTGTATATATATATATATATATACACATAAAGTCAATGAAAGTGATTCCTTCGCTGATTCTCCTTCCCCTCTTCACCTTCCTCTATACCACCTCTCTTACTCCACTGAAGATTCTCCTCCATTATCTGAAGTCCCTCTGCAATCCCAATTACCCTGTAACTTCCTCATGTGAGAGAAAACATATGTCCCTTCACTTTCTGTGGAGAAACAGTTCCCAGCCTTGAATGCAGGCTCTATCTGAGACATAAATGAGGATAGATACTATGTTTGCTGAGAAGCTTGGAAAACCAAGTGTGAGAAAGAGCAAACTCTTTCTCCAGCTACATAGTGCTGCCGGAATTTATTCTCATGATAAGGAAGCAAGCTTCTTGGCATGGTAAACTGTGTTCCGGATTT
>PVLC010033749.1:0-17331 GCA_004027655.1 Graphiurus murinus | reverse complement strand
ATTCATGGAAGATTCATAGAGTTCAGAATACAATCTAGTGTCCAACGTGGAATACCCATCTTAAATACCTGACCATGGGCTGGTTCCATAGCTTAGAGATAGTGCATTTGATGAGCATGTGTGGAGGCCCTGGGGTCAATTCCTAGCACTGCAAAAATAAAAGACTTGACAAAAATGAGGTGGTATAATAGAGGTTCTGGGTTTTGTTGTTTTTGTTGTTGTTGTTCCACTCTAGTGAGTAGGAGGGGAGCAGGATTTGCCAAATTAACATACTTCTGTGTGATGGATGGTATTTGTGGTTGTCTAAAAATCTCAGTGCTTTTATTGCACTAAAGAAGATGCACATGGCCTTTCTACCCACTCTGCCTGGCTTTTGAAATGCTTTTCCTGTGTATTTCTGAGATAAATAATTTGGATTGATAAAAGTAGATGAATGAAAATGAATAGAAAAGAGAAAGAAAAGGAATGAGAATTGATTAGTCAGAAAATTACCATAAAACCAAGCTGGGTGTGGTGGTGCACGCTTGTAATCCCAGCATTCGGGAGGCTGAGACCGGAGGATCCGGGTTCGAGGCCAGCCTCAGCTACCTAGTGAGACACTCCGCAACTTAGTGAGACTCAGTTTCAAAATAAAGAATAAAAAATAGGATTGGGGGTGTAGCTCGGAGGTAGAATGCCCCTGAGTTCAATCCCCAGTACCACAAAAAAAAAAAAAGAAAATTACCATAAAATTATTCCTCTATCCAATCACAAGATAACTTATTTTCAAATACTTGAAAGCCCTGTAGTTTTTTATTGACATGCATGTGTCCTTTGAAGAAAATCCTATTTGGAATATTGGTCAAGTCACGAAGTGATGATATTGAGAAGAGATGATATTGCTTTAATCATAAAGCAAGTTTTTCTTTTTTTTTTAAAGCAAGTTTTTCAAATGATCTTTCTGCAGCAGAGTATCGCAGTGCTCTGCTGTTTGCTAAGTAGAAAAATAGGTTTAATTTGCTTAATTTTTTTATAAAAAAATTCTTGTGGTTCATTGAACTAACTTGGAAAACGAATTTCTATCCAACACTTTTTTTTGATAGTAGATTTCATTATGTATCTCAGATTAAAAGTTTATAGATGGTTCTTACTTTTGTGGCATTGATAATGTACCAAGTCCTATGACTTAGAACTGAAAAATCAAAATCATACACTTTTGCTTCTTTCAAGACTACTTTCTGGCTTCAATCTTTCCTAAATTCTTATCTGAAATACTACCTCCTCACATATAATGTTGGTAGCACCTAAGGCTTTTGGAATAGTCCTCTGGGGTTATTAGTAATTACTAGGGACAAAAAGTTCAATGATCAATTAAACCTGAGAACAGGACTAGATTAAACAAAGTTAAAAAGACCTCATTAATGGAGAAGTTCTCACCTCACAGCCTTTAGCATGAGCAATATATGATTCTTCCAATGGGGAATTTAATGGATAGGATTCCCTCCAAGCTTGTTTGACCATGAAATTCTTTTCTCATAAAGGCATCTCTTGGGGGAAGGAAGATAATTTAGAAATTGAGATTAGCATGGGCATTAAGAAAGCCTTTAAAGTACCTTTTAAAGGACTCTACGTTAGATTCAGCTAGCTTTCCAGGCTGGGCTCTGCTACGTATTAGCTCTGATTCTGGACATGTCACAAACACCTTTCTGATACTCAATTTCCTCAGCTGTAAAATGAAATTACTTACTTCAAACCATATTATGAGGATTGAAAATTTTTAAAAAACTTAACTCTGTGAAAGTGCCCTATAAATTGCAAGGTATTTTAATTTTAAAGATATAAACCATTATGAAAATAATGGGATACCACATTACGAGCTGGCCTCACTAAGAATGCTTGCCCTACTCGTTTTTCTAAAATGTGCTGACACCAGATTCATCATCTGCAGTAACCCAGTTTCCTGATATAGTAAAGGAGGTGTCCCCTTCTAAACCATTCAGACAGTGGAGCATTAACTATAAAGTGGAGAAATAACTATAAAGTTGTTACCTATAAAGGAAATATCTCCAAGCAGCTCGTGCATTATTTTACTACAATATCACATGTGAATTCTTGCATACTGCTTGTTGAACTAGAGATGACAGATATTAAAAGATCAGGTTTGTTGTGGTTAGTGAAGGGCCAGACTATCATTTTTCCCACTAGGGTTAGCAGTGAACTCTTAAGAAATGAGGAACAAAAATTGTGATTAAATAACAAAATGGTTTGGAGGTTCACTCTGTTTCTAGCATTAGTTAGATGGCTAATGGAGATATTAAAAGCCCTATGAAATCAAGAGAAACAGGTTATAGAAGGGAGTCTTCATCCTATTTGTGCTTCTGTAACAGAATACCTAAAATAGGTAGTTTATAAAAACAGAAATTGATTCTCTCACACTTCTGGAGGTCAGGAGGTCCAAGATCAAAGTGCCAGGTTAGATCCCTGTCTTTCTTCTTCCAAATCGGCACTATGAATGCTGAGTCCTCATGTGGCAAAAGAGCAAAAAAAAACACACACCCACAGGCTCTTTTAGAGTGGTACCAATTTATTCATGAGGGCAGAGTCCAGAGACCTAAATACCTCCATTAGGCTCCACCTCCAACAATGCTGCTCAGGGGATCAATTTTGGAGGGAGGAAAGCATTCAAACCACAACAAAGAGTAAAGAAAAAAAAGGTCCTAAGACATTTCACATTACTGAATTTACAAAATATGATTATTATGAGCTGAACTACCCCCCCTAAGTTCATATGTTGAGGTCTTAACCCCCTCCCCCCCCCCCCCCCGCAGGACCTCAGAATTTGTATTTGGAGATACGATTGTTAAAGTAAAATGAAGTCATATAGGTGGGCCCTCATCCATAGGATCGATTTCCTGTCAGGAGAGATGAGAACACAAACAGCATACAAATTGAGGGGTGGTCCTCTGAGGTCACAGCAAGGAGGCCATCCCCAAGGCCAGGGGAGAGGCCACAAGAGAAACCAATCCTGCTGACACTTTGACCTTGGACTTCTATCCTCCAGGACCGTGAGAAAATAAATTTCTATCATTTAAGCCACCCAGTCTGGTATTTCGGTCATGGCAGGCCTAGAAAACTAACATATCATAGTAATTACATATTTAATTCTGTACTTTCAAAGTTTATTCTTTCTGGAAATACATAACTAGAACCTGAGCATTATCAAGCATTTGGAGCAAAGGAAAATAAATATGAATAACTCTTCTGTCTGCTTGCATGACTCATGACGTACATATACTCTTGTATAGCATTGTTATCTAATAAAAATTTCTGGGCCTTATTCAGAAGTGGATTCAGGAATCAAAGACTTGAATTCTTTCCTCCATTACAAAACCAGAATGTAATAGTTCCAAATAAGGTTTGGAACTAGGTGGCCTGGGATCACATCCTGGTCCTGCTGCTGTATAAATTGGGCATACCAATAGTACCTATTCTGAGAGTTGCTGTGAGCAGTGAAAGAGTGTAGGGTATAAAGGTGAGAAAACCATGATTATAGCCATAAAGGCCGGTGAGATAATGACATTGAACTTGCAATTCATATATCAAACACCAGATGGCAGTTTGGCTCCCCATGGATGTTTAGCCACATAGGTGGATGAGTTGGCATGCATTTTTGAAATGCAGGGCAACTAAATTCCAGCAGATTTCTATGAAAATAAGATGAACTAAGAACCTCTATGCAAATAATGCAAATAATTTTATGCTAGGCTACAGAAACACATGTAAAATAAAACACACATCTGATTACAGTTATTGCCTTTGGTCACTATTCAAATCCTGGCTCTGGATGATTGGCCAAAAAACCATGGGCAAGTTATTTACTTTTTATAACCCTGGGTGTTTTTTTGCCTGTGGAATGCTACATACATTTTATAAAATTTTATTAAGCTCCTGTTACATTTCAGGTATTTGTTCTAAAAGTTGGGGGTATTGCACTTTCAAAAAGGACAAAAATCTTTGCAATTATGAAACTTATATTCTGGTCACTAGAATCTAGTGAATAACCAGGAAAACTCTGTCATTTAAAATTAGACACAGTTTGTGAACTTGGATATTAAAGTGATATTCTCTACCTCAGTTTTCTCTGAATTCTCAGAGTATCTTCACATTTCGTATCAAGGGCTTTGATAGACTGTAGATGCAATACTTGCAAATGTGGTTGTCAACAACTGCCAAGTTTATCTCTGTACATACCTCAAACATGTAAGAGCATATGGGTAGAAAGAAAGGGTGTTGTTGTTTTTAACAGATAATTTATTTAGAGAAAGTTGTTGGAGGACAAGGTATCCCCACCACATTGGAGGGTGGGTAATGTTCCTTTTTGTGTAAATGTGAAAGAGACCATCAAAGAGTCCCTGGGAGAACTTGACAGGAGTACCTTGGATTGAAGCACATAGTACTGCTTGCGAGGCTGCCTAGGCCTGCAGTGGCAGAATCAGAGAAGAGCACCCACCATGCAAGAAGAAAAGTGCGCTTCTACTACTGACTGGCTAAAAGCACAGCCTTTCTCATGAACCAGATGTGAACTCTTAGGATGTTCAGAATCCCTATTTGAAAGGATAATGTGATACCCACAAAGGGGACGGACCACCAGGTAGATGCACAGAACATGCAGGGGCCAGTGGTACACACTCGGGCTGGCGCTTGCCGGCCTTGCTGCAGTCCATGAGGAGCTCTTCTAGAGAGAATCCACAGAGGTCATCACCCAACCCAGCCTGGAGGTCACACTGTGCCAGAGAGCGAGTGGAACAGACCTGGCCCTGACTTCTCCTCCCACGCTCATGAGCTGTCCTCAGAGGGCAAGAGGAAAGGGAACTGCCCCTGCCTCTTCTTCCCCCCCGTAGACTGCCAACCTAAAGCAGGCCCGTGCTGGGGCAGGGAAGGTGTACTAACTCAGAAGAGTTTGGAACATAGTTATGCTGCACTGAACATTGTATTTTATGTTTATTTTTTAGTTTTTTGGCACTGGGGACTGAACCCAAAGGCATTCTACCTTTCAGCTACACCTCCCAGTCCTTTTTACTTTATTTATTTATTTTGAAACAGTGTCTCAGTAAGTTTCTGAGGGCTTCACTAATTTCCTGAGGATGGCCTCAAACCTGCAATCCTCCTGTCTCAGCCTCTCAATACTGGGATTACAGGCAGACACCACCATGCTAGGCTTGCATTGAACATTTTGACTATTAAAATGAGAATATCGTTGTGTCTAAAAGGGATTAGAAGGAATTGGATTATTATTAAGATTATAAAAATTGTTATGGTATCTGCCTGAGATCTCATCTAGGGACAGAAAATACCTAGTCCTCCAGGTAAAGTGAAAATAGATTTAACATATATGAAACACTTAACATAGTTCATTTCTATTTTCATCATTGTCCTTATCAACGCTTGTGATCTGCAGGCTGTGAATCATATAGCTCTGATATGGGAGACTGAATGAAGGTCATCAAGGTCATCAAAACAGTGTACTGTGCAGAGTAGACTCGGCCTAACTCACACTGCTGCTTAGCTCCTTCACATCCTCCACACCTGGGGCTAGCCTGGCTCTCTAGGATTCAAAGGGAGCGGGGAGTCTAGTACCTGAATGTCTGACTCAAAATTCCCAATTCTCAGCACACTGTCCTATGAGCAGGGGACTCTGTCGGGCAAGACTGTCGATTGGGTTAAGGAAATAAAGTCGGAGTGCTCACTGGGAGCAGCTCTGGACCCTGCATAGTAAGTACTGTAGATCAAGAACTTGCATAGCTGCCTGTGGCGGGGTGTGGGGGATTGAACTGGGTGGTGATGGTGAACCAGTTCTGGCCACCAAAGTGAAAGTGGGGTGATTTGAATGGTGCCTCCAAACTCTTCCAGATGCTGATGTATTATATAGAGAAATAAAGGTTCCTCTGGTCAAGTACACTAGGCAAATGCTGCACGCTTTGTCCTCCCCATTGGGACATGCACGTTAGCATAGGATAGTGTCTTCAAAATTGCAAAGATTGCTTTTGCTGAATCCTGCTTACTTACTGACATTCTAAGAGGTGAGAGCACCTTTTCCCTCTGCGCAATTGTTATCAGCCCTCTGACCAGTGTTTTGTGCAATGACATTCCAGAAAAGGTAAGATTCAGACATTGTCTGCAGAAAGACCCTGTACAAAAGAACAATATGTAAATAAGGCCGGTGGAGATGATTCCAGCCCTGATCCTCTAAAGTAGACAGCAAGACTGCAGGAGAGCAGTGTGCATGCAGAGAGGCAGCTTTTGATGGGGCGATGCAGGATTAACAAGAGACCAGAGATCACCATAGCTGGGAGACTGGGAGGCCCAGGGGGAGTGGCAGCCCAGTGGAGAAATGCCATGTTCACAATTCCATTTAAGACAAGCTATAAAAATAGTATTTCATGTTGCAACAGATGACAAAATACTGGAGGAAGATAGAAGTGCTTCAGTCTGTAATTTAGTAGTATGGAATTTTATCTATTTAATGAAGACTTTAGCACTATGCATCAGGCACTGTTGGGAGCACAAATATTCATCAAACCCTCAGAATAAGTCTAGCAGGTAACTACTATTATCTTCCCCTTTCCACAGGTGAGGAACTAATGCACAACAATGCATACTAACTTCCTCGTGGGCCTGGATTCAAGTCCAGGTTATCTGGCCCCAGTGTCTTAATCTATGCTCTATGCTGCCTTTGCAAATCCAGAAAGCAGAACACAAGAACCTGTGGGCAGAGAAACCCGTGTCACTTGATAGTTCAGACTTCAATCACAGGTCTGAAGGAAAAACTCCCCTCTTCCAGGGGACATTCTAGAAAATGTAAAATTCAGGCATTGTCTGCAGAAAGGCCTTGAAAGAAGGGACAACACATAAATGAGGCACAGTGGAAATGATTCCAACCTTAATCAGAGTTCACCACCTTAATCAAAACTGATGACATTAATGCTTGTTCTTGTGACCTCTTGATATGGCCTTTTCTGTTCCCAGGATGAAACTAAAATTGATGTGAACCACAACGTTCCAGGTAAAACAACTGAAGTGATAAAACGTGTTACCTCAGCAATGTTGCCTAAGGAACATTGGGGCATTCATTTTTCTTGAAAAGTGTTAGGCAGAGGGTCTTGATGTCATTTCATATGCCATTTAACCAGATTTACCTCCGGGAACAGGGAGACATGAAAAAGACTATTTTTTTTAAATATAACTCATATTTTGGTGTAAAAGTAATTTATGCACACTACAGATAATTTTAAATAACATCATAAAATTATAAGATAAATAATAATGTACAATTCCACTACACAAAGACAACTCCATTGATAAATTTACTTACATTCTTTTTGCTGTGTTGAATATAAATATGTGTGTGTTTAGCATAATTAAAGCCATTCTAAATATATTTTGCATCTTATATATTTTACAAACATTTTCTAAATTAACTATGTCCTTTGAATTCTTCATATGACTATATTTGTTCTGGTGTCTGTCATGTTGTTTTGGGGTTTTTACTGTTAAGTTTTGGTGCCATTTCCTTTGCTTTCTATCTTTTGACATGTGGAATCCGCTTCTTTTGGCTTTTATCTTTTGCAATGATTTGTATGGCTTTCACATCCTGGCTGTACTTACATAGGAACAAATAGGTTTCTGATTATACAAATCAAGATTGAAACTGACGTTTTTGACTCAACCCACTTCAACAGTCAAGTTTTTTATGTTTCTATTTTCTCATACTTGTTCTTCTCTACTTCTTGATCTTTGCTAACCTCATTTGGTGTTTAAACCACTTTTTTTTTTTTTTTTTGTACTGGGGATTGAACTGAGGGCCATTCTACTTTCAAGCTACACTCCAAGTCTTTCTTCTTTTTCTTTTGAAACAGAAACTTGTTAAGTTGCTGAGGGTCTCACTAAGTTGCTGAGGCTAGCCTGTGGTCCTCCTGTCTCAGCCTCCAATGGGCTTAAACTATTACATAATCATATCTATAATATATCTATAATATATATATGTAATTATATATTCTCTTTAAAGATGATTTAATACTTTAATAAGTCTTGTGGCCATCTTCATTCAGAAATAATTTCATACTTATAAAATGTTGTAAAAATAAAAAAAAATACAAAGGACAAGCACTCTTATAGTCTTTACCTAGATTTGCCAACTCTTAACCGTTTATCCTATTTGCATTCTATATCTGTCTATCTACCCCTTCCTTAAGCCTTCTTTTATTTATTTATTTATTTATTTATTTATTTATTTATTTATTTATTTATTTATATTGGTACTGGAGATTGAACCCAGGGGAGTTCTACCTCCAAGCTACAGTCACAGGCCTTTTTGTTTTGAAACAGGCCTTGCTAAGTTGCTGAGGCTGGCCTGGAGCCTGTGATCCTCCTGTCTCAACCTCCCAAGTACTGGGATTAGAGACAGCACCACCACACCCAACTATATTTTTATTTGAAAGAGGTTCTTACTAAATTGCTTAGGCTGTCCTCAAACCTGCAATCCTCCTGCCAGCCTTCCAGGTTCTGGGATTACAGGCATGTGCCATCACACCAGAATCACTCCCAGCTCTTTTTGTTTATTTTGAAACAGAATTTTTGCTAGGTTGCTAGGGCCTCTTTAAGTTGTTGAGTCTGGCCTCAAACGGGCAGTCCTCTTATTTCAAAGTTTCAAGTATTGGAATTACAGACTTGTGCCATTAGACCCAACTTCCCTGAACCTTCTGAAGATATTAAGAATCATCATTGGATACTCCACTTAAGAAACAGTGTTAATGAAGAGAGGCCATTTGCATGATTTTAAAATGCATCCTCACACGTTGTTTATTAATTGTAAGGGAGATTAGTGAAAAGCAGTAATTCTAGAATGGGCAACACTTTGAACTAAGGATTAAAATTACCCTCATAAATGAGGGACAGAGGTGTTTCCAGATGTGACCCCTTGAAGACAAAACACCACATCGACCTCACCATGCAGAAACATCAGACAGAAAAATTAATAGGGGCGGGGGGGAAGGAGAAAAAAGTTAGCAAGCACACAGAAGACTTAAAAAACACTATCAAACAACTTGACCTAGCCAGTATTTATAGAACACTCTACCCAACAAGAGCAGAATCCACATTCTTTCTACTCTGCACAGTAACATTCACCAATGTAGACAATATTATGAGGCAGATGACATGTTCTCTGGTCACAGTGGACTTAAAAGTAAAAACACAGAAAGATCTCTGGAAAATTTATCAAGTGTTTGCAAACTAAAATAACACACTTTTAAAACCCACAGGTTAAAGAAAAAATCAAAAGGGAAATTAGGAAGTATTTTGAACAGAATGGACATGAAAATTCAACATATCGATTCTGTGGGATTTAGCTTAAGCTGTGCTTACAGGAAAAGGTCTATATGAGAAAAGAAAAAAAAGCCCCAAACATGACCTCAACTTCTGCTTTAGGTGTGTGGGAAATAATAGCAAGTTAAACCCAAAATAAGCAGCAAAAAGGAAATGACAACAGTCAGAGCCAAAACCCATGAAACAGAAAACAACTGAGAAAATCAATGAAGCCCAAATCTGGTTCTTTGAGATCAATATAGTTGATAAACCTCATGTATATTAATCAGGAAAAAGGAATTAAACCCAAATTACCATTATAAGAAAGAAAGTACATATTTTGATATTCTACAGATATTAAAAGAATAATTAACAAAGGTACTTATTATGAACAACTTAATGAAAGTAAATTTGACAACTTAGAAATTTAAAAAATTCTCTGAAAGACAGAGGCTACCAAAGCTTACGCACGAAGAAATAGATAACCTAAGTAGTACTGGATCCATAGAAGAAAATGAATTTCTAGGAAAACAAACAACAACAACAACAAAAAAACATTTCTACAGAGAAATCTTCAGGCCCAAACCTTCAGGCTTCACTGGTAAATTCTGCCAAAAATTTAAAGAAAGAAATAATACCAATTCTAACAAACTCCCCTGGAAAGAAAAAAAAAGTGATATAATAAAAGACAATCAGAGATCAAAATCCTTCATGAACATAGATAAAAATGTTAAAAAAATTTTAAGAAATAAAGCAGCAATATGTAAAAAGACAATATATCATGAGCAAATGGAGTTTATATTATAAGGATGATTAAATATTTGAAAATCAGTATAAGTCACTATAATCATAAAGGATAAAACTGTAATCTTATCAGTTGATGCAGAAAAATCATTTAACAAAATTTAATGTCTTCATATAGTAAAACCTCAGCCGGGCGTGGTGGCGCATGCTTGTAATCCCAGCATTCGGGAGGCTGAGACCGGAGGATCCGGGTTCGCGGCCAGCCTCAGCTACCTAGTGAGGCACTCCGCAACTTAGTGAGACTCGGTTTCAAAATAAAGAATATAGTAAAACCTCTCAAAAACTGGGATTAGAAAAGAATTTCCTCAATCTAATAAAGAAAACCAAAAACCTATGGTTAAAAATATATTAATTGGTGGAAGGCTCATAATTTTCCCCATAGCATTAGGAACCAATTAAAGATGTCTATTTTCATAATTTCTAGTCAACATCATGCTAGAAGTTCTAATTTGTGCAATAAAGCAAGAAAAAAAGAAATCAAAAGTACTCATATTGGAAAAGTAAAATTCTTTATTCATAGACAAACTGGCATTTTATGTAGAAAGTTGGAAGTAATAAACAAAAAATTTCTAGAACTCAAAGTAAGTTTGGCAAGCTCCAGGATACCAAGTCAACATATATATATATATTTAAAAACCAGTTGCATTTGTATGAACTATCAGAAACAATTAGAAATTACAATAAAAAATACAATTCACAATAAGGTAAAACTTATGAATTACTTAGGAATAAATCTTACAGAAGATGTGCAAGACTTATACCCTGAAAACCATAAAACAACACTGAGAAATTAAAGAAGAGCTGGAGCCGGTCGTGGTGACGCACACTTGTAATCCCAGGCTGAGACTTGTAATTACACTTGTAATCGGAGGCTGAGACTGGAGGATCCGGGTTCACAGCCAGCCTCAGCTACCTAGTGAGGCATTCCACAACTTAGTGAGACCCTGTTTCAAAATAAAGAATAAAAAATAGGGCTGGGGGTATAGCTCGGAGGTAGAATGCCCCTGAGTTCAATCCCTAGTACTGCAAAATAAATAAATAAATAGGGAGATAAACTATGCTTACAGTTTGGAAGGCTCTATTATTAAGATATTAATTTTACCCAAAATATTTTGTGGCTTTGATGCAATTCCAATCAAAATCACAGAATGCTATTTTGTTTTAGAAATAAGATGGGCCCAGAATTTAAATTAAACTCTGAACTCTGGTTAGAATGAATAGAATTAAAAGTACTGATGATACTAAGTGTTGGCAAAGGATGAAGAAAAACTGGAAACTTTAAACTGCTGGCAGGATGTAAAATGTTATAACCACTTTGGAAATGATTTTAACAGCTTCTTTAAAGAGTAAACATGTGCTTATCTTCTGACTCAGTCATTCCACCCCTATATATCTCCAAAAGTAAATGAAAGCATACCCACCCAAACTATTGGACATGAATGTACAGCCTGATTTGTAATACCCATAAACGGGTGAATGGATAAGCAAACTGTAACATATCCATACCATGGAAAGCTACTCAGCATTAAAATGAAACCAACTGTAGCTACATGAAGAGTCTCCAAGTTGTTGAGTATAAGAGGCCAGGGAAGAAAGAATGCATGCTGTATCATCCGACTTAAATCATATTTTAGAATATAAAAACAAATCTATTCACAGAAAGCAGATTGCTGGTTGCCTGCATCATGGTGGTGGTGGGGTTGTTGGTGGTTCAGAGAAGTGTGCAGAGGTGTGAGAGAGAAGGGTTGCAAAGGGGCAGGAGGCAAGCTTTGGAGTTGACTGATATCTTTATTTTCTTAATTGATGTCTTGATTTTGGGAGTGTATACACATGCTAATGTTAATCCAATTGTACTTTTAAAACTTAGTGCAGGTTATTGCATTTTAATTGTACCTCAACATACCTGTAAAAATTAATCATACCGACACTACGTGGTGTGTTTTGTATAGACACTGGTTTTAGTTCTTTATATATGTAAGACATATATAAAAACACTTAGCACTATGCTTAGGCACTTTCTTAGTCTGTTTTCTGCTGCTCTAACAGAATGCCTGGGACTGGATAATTTATAAAGGAAAGAAGCTTATTTTGGCTCTTGGTTCTGAAGGCTAGGAAGTCCAAGAGGATGGCACTGGTGAGGGCTGCATGCTAGGTCACTTCATGGTAGAAAGCCTAAGGGCAGGTGGGCACATCTGGAAGAGGCAGACACCAGGGGCAGCCTTGTTTTAGATGAACCCTTTCCATCGAGAATGTATCCTCCTGAGAGAAAGGCAGTGCTCTCACTTAACAATCTCATCACCTGTTGGAGGCCCCACCTCTCAACACTGCCACAATGGTAATCCAATTTGAACATGAGTTTCAGGAAGGACAAACCATATTTAAGCCACAGCAGGCACTCAACAAGTGTTAGCCAACAATAAAACTGGCTTATATAAAATTGTTTTTATGAAAGTATTTGGAATAGAGTAAAAATGTAATCTCTAAGCACATATAGAATTTTAGTTTCCCTTTGTAATATGTTTGGCCCGAACGGACAAACAAAAAAAAAAAGGCAAGGAAAAAGGTTTTTTTGTCCCATGGAATCCAACGACAAAAACAGCAAGAATAGCAGCCATAATCACCTCTCTTTCTGTATTCATATATACATATGTATGTAAATACAAACATATTACACACAAATACATTATATACAGACATGTTACAGTAAATTTATATAACCATTTAAAGGGATTTGATCATTTTTAGGAATCTATTCATTGGTATTTAGGAGGCAGATTTCAAAGTCAATTTATTAACAAGTTGCTGAAATAGTTGGTGTTCAATAAATATTTTTTAAATGAATTAATGAGAAATGTTGTTTCTCAAATTATTTCCATATTCATGCAAAAGCCTTTTAATGAAAATAAGTTTCAATCTTTACTTTTGTTTTATTTTTATGTTTTGAAGTACTGGGGATTGAACCCAGGGGCATTCTAATGCTGAGCTACATCCCCAGCCCTATTTTTTATTCTTTATTTTAAAACAAGGTCTCACTGAGATGCTGAAGGCCTCACTAAGTAGCTGAGGCTGGCTGCAAACCAGGGGTCCTCCTGTCTCAACCTCCCAAGTACTGGGATTACAAGCATACGCCACCACGCCTGGTCAAATTCCTATCTTTAAAAAGTAAAATTATTTCTACAGACCTAAAAGTTGCTAGTACTTATAAAAGTGGCACTCTTTGTACAAAGATTTTCTAATTGAAGATGCTAAATATTGTTTCCAAAATTATTTTGACACTGAAGTTAGCATTATTTGTGAAACACTAGAGACCACTAAAAATGGTTAGTCATTCAATAGTTTGATATCAGAAAACGAAAAATCATTCTATCTCTTCTTTTATTTTTTTTATAATTTGAATATCCTTATGCTTTCATTATTTACAAACTCTGGTTTATCAAAGGACAGACTTCACTGTAGTATTAATATTTATTTTTTAGAATAAAGTTAAGATGAAAGTAAAAACCTTAGAGGAAAAAGGCATGAGAAAGAGGGGGTGGAATGCTGATTTTTAGTATTTAGGTGTGAAAAGTCACTAAATATGCAATTTCTAAATGCACTGTCTAACCTTGAGTTCACATTAATTGGCCCAGCAATCATTCAATACTTATTACATTTATATACTTAAGGAACTATGAGAGGCATCATGATGGGTGATTTTTAAATCTTCAAGAAAGAAAGAAAAATAGCACAAGGCTGACAAATTAATCCTTGGTAAACATATTTATCAGAAGTAAATGTGTTATGATCATTACTATATAAGGAAATAACCTGGCTTAGACAGTGAGAATTCAAGTAGATGACTGTAAGTACTATATTATAGCTGACTAAAATTTTTATTCTTTTCTTATTTTTTGGCCTTCCAGTTAAAAATCAGTTTTAAATAAGAATTATCATCATCATCATGGTGCTTATCACTACTACATATTAGAATGTTAGTCTCTCTCTCTCTCTCTCTCTCTCACACACACACACACACACACACACACACTTGAATTATAGACCAACCTTAAGTACACTCTGTAATTCCTTCCTTCCTTCCTTCCTTCCTTCCTTCCTTCCTTCCTTCCTTCCTTCCTTCCTTCCTTCCTTCCTACTAGGAATTAAACCCAGGGGAATTCTACCTCCAAGCTACACCCCCAGCTATTTTTATTTTTTGGAAAAGGGCCTCACTAAGTTGCTGAGGCTGACCACTAACCTGCAATACTCCTGTCTCAGCCTCCCAAGTACTGGGATTACAGGCATGTGCCACCACATCTGTCTACTCTGTGTGATTTAAAGAATCAGCTCTTACTGCCAGACCTTATGATGACTTGGCACCGAGGTACAATGGCTTTTGCTTGCCTGGGGACTATGAGAGAGTTAACAAGCACAGCATCTCTGAGGTGGTTATGTTACTGAGTAGCAAGGTAGCCCAGGAACAGTTTTATGACTTCTGTCTGATGAGTCATTAAGATGGGCTTACTTTTCAAAAATATTATTTTTAAAGCCCTATAAGGAAGTCACAGTCATACTACTATTTGCTAATGGTACTTACCAAAATAACTTGTGGATTAAACTTGGTAACTTGTGGTGAGTGGAAGTACCACCTCCTTAAAAGGCTCTAGTTGCCAGATATTAACAGAGGTTGACACAGCCAGGCAGCTTCTTTAAGGAAATGCTTACATCTTCAAAGAATAGAAAGGGTAGCTTGAAGCAGTGAAAACCTGGGGTTAGGAGAAGCTTAGGCCCCTTGTCTTTGGCACTGTCCAGGAAGAGGCCAACAAGAAGATCTTGATTATCTGCTCAAAGTTACCTCGGTAGGCATAGTTTTACCCAAGTTCCCAGTAAGCAGCATTCTAATATCACATTGGGTTCTCTACCAGGAAGAAATATTTCCCTTGACAAGCGATTAAATGGATTTTCTACTCCAAATTTATTGTATGTGAATTTTCCCAGGAAATGGGTGACTTGATGATTTTAGTTGGACAATAAAAATGTAGCATAGGATGAAAGAGAAAAGGAATTGTAAAGTACTTTTTTGAATCTTACTTAATTACCTACCCCTCAACACGTCAAGGCCTTTGTCATGTACAAAGAAAGGAAAATTTCATCTTGTAATAAGACTATCTTTTTCCCAAATGAATGTATGAGATTGTGATTAGTGAACTTTGGGATCCATACATTATGACCCTGTGAGTCTTCTAGTTATGAATTCTACTAAACACTTTGGTAGAATGTTCTGCTTAAATACAAAAATCTCTTAGAGAAGTCCAAGAAATGAGAATCATCTTGTGGTACACATTTACATATATGCATATGTACTATTATTTAAATGTGTATTTGAAAGTCTTTTGATTTGACTTTTCTTTGGATTAAATTGTATTTTGAATTAAGAATTCATTGCATGCAAATTGTGCATTGATAAAGGCAGAATACTTTGGGAAGGGAACCCTAGAGGTATTATATGTCACTGTGGGGGAATTCAAAACGGCAAATGGAAACTTACATGATTTATCTTAAACATGTCTCCTACACCATTTCAGAAACACACCCAACAAGGCTATTAAAGCATAATAATTGCAATATGAAAATACAGAAGCATCAAGAAAATGCCACACATATTCATAAGTTTGGTTCGATATCCATGAGTTTAAGGTATACGGAACTCTGGGTCTCTCTGTGCCATCCTCAATTAAGGTGGATGCAAATGTTGGCACAACATATTACCAGTGTTAATCTACTGATTTAATAAGTAGTAACCTGTTCAAAATGGACTCAGATTGATTTGCTGTCTTATTTGGTTAGGTAGTTTTGCTGCTGACAGTTCTGGCTTTGGTGATTAAGCACCCAGGAAAAGAAGAGGAGAGGCTCCATGTCACGAGTAGAGATGTGTTGGACCTGGCAAGTGGCAGCTAGCTCCACATCATAGACTCCACTCTTTCTTTGGAGGATTTGTGAAGAGAAAGGTTCATTTGCCATCCATTCCTGAAGCTTGGTTTGGCAACCGCCTCTTTCTTCTCACTGCACCCCCCCCCACACCCCTGTGTCCCAGTTCCACAATAGGCTTCTCCACAGTATGGCTGCTAGGGGGCTGGACTCCAGGCTGCTGGGAAGTGAAAGGCCCGTGCTTTCCTATACAGCTGTGCAGCTGACTCCCCCAGAGTGCGGCAGGCAAGGATGTTGAATGTGCCAAACTTTTTTCCCTCAAGAGTTGGGAGGAATTAAAGAAAATGAATTACAACTAAAGGGAAAATACTTTAAAATTGCACCTTAAATATGTTCCCCTAGTCCAAAAGAGAAAGGAGAAGGGTGAAGAGGAGAGTCATTTAAAACCTTTCGGGGGGGTCACACATAAGAGCACCCCCATTTCTATGTCTCCTGCTTTGCCTCTAATGCTCATGCCTCGCCTTTGTAGTAAAACTATTGCCTCCCCCAAGGGGACTTGTCTTGCCATAGTTTCAATTTCCCTCCTCCAAAAGTGCAATCCTTAAAATGAAACAATATCCAGCCATACTATCTATCTGTTCGTCTGTTTATCTTAATCTCTAATATATTCAGTATGGAACAACATCAAGGGACTTTGGCATTTTAAATGTGGAATATCCTAAGGTTTAAGTGAAGCCATTCTTTTCATCTTTCCTAGGAGTATATAATGCATAAAACACAGTAACGATGGCTTTGGTGGCTTACTCCTGTAATCCCAGGACTTGGTTGGCTGAGACAGAGTATCACAGGTTCGAGACCAGCCTCAGCAAATTAGCAAGGCCTTTAGCAATTTGAGGAGACCGTATTTCAAAATAAAAAATAAAATAGGGCTGGGGGTGTAGCTGGGAGGTAGAATCCCCCTGGGTTCAATCTCCAGTGCCACCACCATCAAAAATAAAAACAAAACAACCCTACACACACACACACACACACGCACACACACACACACACACACACTCATAGGGGTGAACCTAAGTTTCAGAGAAGAAGAGTCTAAATGCACACAACATAACATGCAATACAATCTGGAAAGACGAGGTAGTCTTCACTTTGTTGTGGGGCAATGTCAATTCTCTCCAGCCCACCTCAGTGGGCAGGTGCCCTTGTCTTCTGAGATATGTGTCCATAGATATTTCTGCCTTTAGTTCTCTTGGTAAGCCATTGTGTTCTGCCACTAAGGTT
>PVLC010033748.1:0-16522 GCA_004027655.1 Graphiurus murinus | reverse complement strand
CTTTATTTCTTATTTGGAAATAGGATCTCAATAGGTTGCTGAGAGCCTTGCTAAGTTGCTGAGGCTGGCTTTGAACCTGAGATTCTCCTGTCTCAGCCTCCCAAGTACAGGAATTACAAGTGTGTGCCAACACACTTGGCTTACATAGCACATTTTTTCACTTTATAAGAGCACTAGACAATTATGATTTATTTTCTATGTTTCCAAATTCATTTTGCAAATAATGTATGTATTTGTCCCATCTTTACTTCAACTTCAAGAGATTATGTAAAGCAATGTAATTTGGAGAATCTATGAGTTATATGAAAATAATATTCAGGTGCAAGGGATAACTATCATATTGTTTATATACTATACTTTGAGTTAAGTTTATGAGGAAATTGAAACATATTGTATTTAATATGTAAACTTGGATTTTAAAAACAAACTTTTAGCATAAATTATTCTATAATATAATGGATTGCCTTAGTTGTATTTTAGTCACATGGCAGTTGGAGGTTTAGAATGCTATCAGGCATTAAAATCTCTGATGACATTAAAAATGAGGTATCAAGTATTTTTAAAATTTTTTAAAAAATGAATTTTGCCTATTCTCTTCATTGTCTCATATTGAAGAATAAGTCCTAAATACATTCAGAAACATTGGTAGAAATACAATCTTTACAATTTCTTATTAGTAGATATATAGTCTACAATTTCCTGTTCAAAGAATTCCTATAGGCATAACCACTTATATAAAGCTCTTCTAGAAAGGGGTAGTAGTGTGCTTTAGTCAATTGGAAAATGATAGTGTCTAGACATTATAATATTTTAAAAAGTGGATTTTGGCCTATAAAAGCAAATAATCAGATATCATTCAACACAGACATGGTTCTTTAAGAAAATAAAAGGTGATTGAAAAGTACTATTTCAACTAAGAACATTGTGACATTTAAATTCAACAATATATTTAGAAAAATCATTAAAATTGAGAATGTTATCACAGTGTAATACTCTAACAATCACTAAAATCTTTTTCTCAATAAAATTAAAGCCCAAATGCACAGTCAGCTGTATTAGCGCTGGGATTATATATTATTTATGTTCTGTCTGGTGCATCACTTTAGCTACTTAGCATGGAACACAATAAGCAAGGGGAAAAGTGGAGTGGGAAAGGATTTAGAGGCTTTGCTTTCAAGTTTGTTGCTATTCACTGGAAAATGTCAAACACTTCCAATCAAAATATTAAAGCACTAAAAGTTAATTCACAAATAATGTCTTATGTAATTACCAAAAAGAATTGACAGATCCTCCAATCAAAGTTAATTAGTAGGAGTCAATTAGATTGCTGGGAAGTGTGAAATATTTACAAAGTTTCTGCATGTTTTAAGTGGTATTTCAGGGTCACTACACCCAGCATATGTCTAGTTTCTTGTCTGAAAAGATTTAAACCAACTAGAATTCCTAGAACTATCATTAAGCCAAATTAATAGAAAACAAGTAAATAAAAGGCAATACCTGTCAAATCTCTGCCTATTGCATCATTGTTTAACTGTTTTTAACCCAAATAACATTTGAAAGCTGGGCATGATGGCACACATCTGTAATCTCAGTACTTGGGAGGCTGAGACAGGAGGGTCACAGGTTTGACAACAGCCTCAGCAAGTAGTGAGACTCTCATCAACTTCTGAGACCCTGTTGCAAAATAAAAATAAAATAGGGCTGGGGGTGTAGCTTAGAGGAAGAATGCTCCTGGGTTTAATCCTCAGTACCACAAAATAAATAAATAAATAAATAAATAAATAAATAAATAAATAAATAAATAAATACAAATAACACTTGACATATACATATAAAATATGAATATGATCTACTTTTTTCCATTCTACCCCAGAGTTGTTCTCTGCTGAAGGTAGAGGGAGCATTTTATCTCCCCATCCTGGCTTCCAAAGAATCAGTAGAAGGAAGGCAAAGTACGCAGTCTACATATCACTACCAGGCAAGAAGATATTGTAGAGCTTTAATCTTTATAGTTTGGATTTATCTTGTCAGTTTTCCTAGATGAAGAGCCTGAGATGGGGATTTTTGTGCAAGTGATTTATTGCAGAATCATTCTCAGTTGAAAGCTAGAATGGAATGCGGAAAGCAGGACAGAACAAGGCAAGAAACTAGGGAATGTGAATTAGTGGCAGCCTGAGCTCTCAGATGCCCATCAAGGGTACCTTCATCGCTGCCTCACCCTAAGAGGAATGGAGAAAGTGCTTTATTTTTATTTATTTATTTGTTTATTTTGATCCTGAGGATTAAACCCAGGGGCGTTCTAACTCTGGGCTGTATCTCCAGCCCTATTTTACTTTTTATTTTAAAACAGTCTCACTAAGTTGAACCTGCAATCCTCCTGTCTCAGCCTCCCAAGTACTAAGATTACAGGTGTGTACCTTCACGCCCAACTTGAGAAATATCCTTTAATAAAGTGGGATCAATCGGTTCTTGGCTGTAGGCCACCCCAGAGAGGAGGATGTAATGTTCCAAGCATTTCCCAGAAAGGAGGCTCCAAGCCAAGGGAATTTCTAGAGGAAAATGTCCAATCATGAGCTGACGGCAGCACCTGCTGGATGAGTACCCTGGTCTAATAATGGGAATCTGGCAGATCATCAAGAATGTCTATCATAGAGTTATGAAAATAGGTCTTTTTCATCTTTCCAACTGAAAGTACTTTAGCCCCAGAGATTCTGATATGCTCTAAAAATCCGATGCCCAACCACAGCATTTGAGAAAGATTTCCATCAACCTGGGTGTAGTAGCCCTGAAATACCACTTAAAACATGCAGAAACTTTGTAAACGGGATGTGAAATATTTCACACTTCCCAGAAGTCTAATTAACTCCTAGTAATTAACTTTCATTGGTGGATCTGTCAGTTCTTTGGTAATTACATACTTCAGTATATACTCTTGAATTAACCACCAGGATTTTTTTTTTTCCAGTGAGACTCATTTAAATCTGCTTTTAAATCCCTTTAATTTTTCTAGTTAAATGTTTTTTCCTCTAGCCGGGCATGGTGGCACACGCTTGTAATCCCAGTACTTGGGAGGCTGAGACAGGAGGATCACAAGTTCAAATCCAGCCTTAGCAACTTGGTGAGGCTTTCAGCAACCTAGTGAGACCCTGTTTCGAAATAAATAAAATCAGGCTGGGGGTATAGCTTGGAGGTAGAATGCTTCTGGGTTCAATTTTTTTTTTAAATGTTTTTTCTTTAAAAACCTGCTGTACTCTACAAGTAGTGCCCTAGTCTATCTAAGAGGAGATACTTATAATTGAAGCAAATCTGTTTTCCTTTGTAGCTAAAGGAAGTAATTTGCAAGGAAAGATTGGGGAAGTTTGGAGTGAATACCCTTAGACAGAGAAATGTTAAAAGTCATGCAATAATGGAGGTGTGTCAAGGTCAAAGAAATCTATGACAAGTTAAAAAAGAAATTCAGATAATTGTATGACACTTTTGCTGTGCCATTTTTCTTCTTTGGATGTGTGAAGAAATTATGTGAACTCAGTTCATTCTTATATCCTGTAAATTCTAACTTAAACCCTCCCTCAAATCCTTCGGATGAGCTGAGGGAAGGCCACAAACAGATGAGAATACATTTCCAGGAAAGACTGACACCAAGTTAACCTGAAGTCCTAGAACTATGCTGGATATTTAGATTAATAGATCATAATTTAGAGTGAGTTATTTTTAAATATATATTAAAATCACATATATACTACATATAATTTAAGGATAAATCCAAAATTATATTAAGTAATAATGATGGTTTAGGATTATCATATAAGGTACCAAATTACACATCTACATATATTTAGTTGCCCATAATCTTTACAATGTAATTAATATAGCTACACATATTTCTTAAGTATAATAGAATAGAAAACTGCTTCCTATATTTGAAACCTTGTTGATGTTGATTAAATCCTATCTACCTCCACGAAACACATTTCCCATAACAAGGGACTATCTTTTAACCCCCAAGGACATTCATTAAGAGAGAGTAAATAGACTTTTTAAATTTTGGACTAAACATTAAAGTGATTCAAGAAAACTCATAGCCAGTTATTCTGCCACATCCCTGTAATTCCAGTACTTGAGTGGCTGAGACAGAAGCATCACAGGTTTGAGGACAGCCTCAGCAACTGGATTCAATCACCAATATAAAAAAAAAGAAAAATTATATCTTAATGTTTTTGTCTTTTTGAGGTATACTGAATTTCTGTTTACATGTAGGGAAAAAAATCATACATTTCCTCTATTGCCTATATTAGACTGTTTCTGCCTTGACTCTGAATGACTAATTTAGTGGAGTGCTTATAATTGGGAAACTTTACTTATTCCTTTACTGCAAGAAAGATCCATGGTATGCTTGGTTTTGTGTAAATTGTACACACCAGCTGGGGTGGCTTCAGTTCCCTGAAGGTGTTCATCTCTGGGCCCTAAAGTAAGTTGGTCAAAGGAACAAAGAGAGAGTCCAACCACTCTTACTTAGGACTTTCTACTCATTCTACAGGATGTGATCTCCTTCTCCTTAGGTCATTTGACAGTGCCAGTGCCTTTACTATATATGACTGACATAATTATCCTCCTATAAATATATTCTAAGAAGAATGGGAAGTGCAAAGTCCCAAGGTGGGACCTTAGCAAGGAGGCTGGTTGAGCTGGAGTGAAATGGGTATGAAGATGAGTCAGGAAGAAGGTCATGTAGGAACTTTTAAAGCACACTAATGTCCATTTATTTGGATTTTTTTTTTTTTTCAGTACTGGGGATTGAAAACAGGGGCATTCTCCCTGAGGCTGGCTGAGACCTGTGATCTTACTGTCTTAGCCTCCCAAGTACTGGGATTACAAGTGTGCACCAACATACCCAGCTTTTTATTTGGGTTTTTAAAGTGTCGTTCAGCAATGTTTATAATTGTTAGCATAGTGGTACTGCATATCTTTTTTAGATTTATTCCTAGGTATTTGATACTATTTAAATTTCATTTTCTAGTTGTTCATTACTAAAATACAAAAATTCTTTTATTTTTATATATCCTTATAATATGTTTAAGTATATATGTATTTATAAGTTAAAAAATAATAAATATATTCTGATATATTCTCATTATTAGACACATAAGTTACAATATTCCTTTTTCTTTAATGTATGCCTTTTTTAAAGTTATATAACTAATAGGTGAAAATTACTGTAAAATTTCAAATAGTATAGAAATGTAAATACTAAAAAAGTAAAAAAAGAGAACTATGTTTTCACTCTACCCCACACTATCTATAGCCCTATCTCAGAACCACTTTATCAATCAACATATCAAGAATTCACAACTATAATGTCTTCTGGGCATTTGCCTCCTGACCTTCTAATTTCACTGCCAACTATAAGAAATACTTCTAGCACAGTACAACAAGGTCTTAGCTGCTAAATAAAACCATATTTAACATAGTTTGATTGAATATAGCTTAAAACAAAACACTTTCTCACTTCACAAACCTTATTTTTAGCATAAGTAACAAAAAAAGTTTGACTGAATTCATTACTTTTCAATATATGTTTTTAAAATGATGCAGATCGTGTCAAAAAATTATACAATTGAAGGGGCTTTGAGGGAGCCTGCAGGGATGATATTCAGAAACCTGGTTACCGGTACTATTTTAGGAATAGTGAGGAAGGAGAATGCACAGCCACCTACAATTGCCTATTCCTGTTTTTAATAGTTTCTACTATTTCATACTATTTGCAAAGCTGAAAAGGAAAACCATTAGGGGCTCTGGGAGAACTGGTAAATTGTATGAAGCTCAGCAATCCAGAGATCCACCACCAGTTGAGGTCCTGTATTCAAATACAGGCTTTAAAGCTTTAATTCATAAAATAAAGTGGAAAATGTCTTCTCTTTTTCCCTACAAGTCCAGAAATCTGGAAAGACAGTAAGTAAAGAAGTGTGATCGTTGACTTTTAAAAGAAAATATGACAACTAAATAAAAGGAAATTATTTTTAAGCTAAAAAATTTCACCAAGAATAAACAGGATGCAAATATTTTTTCAAGTCATCACAGATCTTGACACTGAGAGATGTTTAATTGCTAGATTATAATGAGAATTCTGGAGCAATTAATATAAAAATATAATTATAAAGTAATGAAAACTAAACATAATTTTAGCTCTTACATTCCAATTTCCTAACAGAAAATTGCCCATATGATCAGCATCAAACTGTAAAATATATTATAGTTCTCAATTTGTCATTCCTAAAAGGAATATTTAAAATAAAATAAAAATAAAAGGAATAGCAGAGAAAAGGAAATAAATTGCTTATTTGAGGATGCTTTCAATAAGTCAAAAGAGCTGCACCTTTTATATATGTAAAATATATATACATATATATATTCTTTACATATAGTTATATGTAAGAATATGTATATATGCTACTAAACACATGTTTAGAGTAACCTAAAAGAATAATGCAACTCCAAAGACCAAACAATGTGTATTTCTTCTGCTATAATATTCTATTATATTGTCACTAAAATATTTGTAATCTAATAGTCAATTTCTATGGATTTCCTGGTAGCTCCAATTCATTGTTAATAATAAATATAAGCAAATGATTTCTATTTTATCTTATTTAAAATGGTGAGATTGAGTTTGAAATTCCTTTAAATATCTGTGCACAAATTTTTTGCAAAGATGGACGCAGTGGCACATACCTGTAATTCTTGTACTGGGAGGCTGAGACAAGAGGATTGCATGTTAGAGGCCAGCTTCAGCAACTTAGAAATAAAAAGGGCCAAGAATGTAGTTCAGTGGTAGAATGCCCCAGTTCAATCCCCAGTATCACTCACACATGCAAGAAAGGATTTATGTTAAATGTTTAGAGGACTTTGACCAGTTGTAGAATTTTAATTTGTATCTCTGTCTCGAATTTCCTAGATTTCTAAATCAATTCTCCTGTCTATTCAGCTTTTATGGATTTTACATTTTATTGTTCTGTGAGTAGAAGTTCAGCCATACATTGGAATATAATATTCAGTTGTCAGTGACCCTCTATTTCTTTCCCTTCCTTCCTCCTCACCCTCCTTCCCTAGCTTCCCCAATGGCCATAGGATAAATCTTTTTTCTTGTTGCATATAAATTCCTGAGTTGCTAAGGTAGCAAATTGTTCAAAGCATAAAATTTGACACATTGCAATTAACCTTAAAATATTTCATCACACTTTTGATTCATAGAGAGAAATGCTATTGATAACACCTTGATCTTGATGTCAAGTCTCCTGGTAATTATAGAAACCAAGTAGTGATGGTCTATTATATATGTTTAATGTTGCTTCTACAAGCCACAATATACCTACATAGTAATGTTATCCATTTCATGAAAGAAAATTAATATTTGCCACATTTTGGGGGGAGAACAATATCCCCTTAAAAACTACTGAATCTGTGGCTCTGTTTGCTATTTTCATGAGTGAGTTTTTCCTCTAGAAACCCTCTTCAAACCTTCATAATTATACTACAACATGAAATTGTATATTCTAAAATATTTAACTAATGTGTTCTGAATTGTAACTGTAATAGTATAGAATTTTTTTACTTGAGATGTGGTCTTCCTAGAAATCAATTTCTTAGCATCCACTAGAGCCAAGACTTTTCAGAATTTTAAAGAAAAGCATATTTCATAAATTGAAGCTGCAGGTCCCTGAAGACAAGTTCTATTTTGGTGTCTACATTTACAATAGCTGAGACTGTCACAGTCATTCACCTTCATCATTAAAAAACCATAGAAAGTTCCTTTCACCTCTAAAGTTAGAATGTTAAGTGCTGGCCTTGTAGCCAAACTTTCAGAGTCCTTGGCTTATGTCTAGAGGTATAGAGGCTAGGTAACCAGTAAGACAAGGTCAGATCTTAGCACTGCCAACAATCTCCTAAATTTGTCCTTTGTCAAAAGTACCTGTGAAAAGCAAAGCTTTTTATAAGCCCATTATGAGTACTTTGGGAATAGTCATTTATGACTTACATAAAGACTGGTTTAAAATGGGACAGAAATATGTGCGGCAACAGGTCATACCTATGTGGAGCATCTAGGCAGGCTTTCCTAGATTAGCTTTGGTCCAGTGGGGGTCCCTCTATGATGCATGAATCCAGATGTGTCAAGAACAGTGATTTCCTCAGACCTTCTTTTGAAAGGATTTTAGCACCTACCCTATTGGTGTGTTGTGACCTAGACTCCAGAGGCAGTACCAAGGAAAACCATTGTGTTTAAGCCACTAAAGAACCCCTTCCAAAATAAGAGATGCTAATCCTCTTGCCTTTTGGGAACTCAAAGGAAAGATGACAAATGTTGGCCTTAAGTATACTCCAAATAGAGGGGAAAAAACAATAATTTCCTACCAATAAATCTGGTATAGTTGGAAACTTAGAAACTTCCAGTGTGGGCTTTGCTGGATAAAGGACCTTGGACTATACTTGACTTTTGGACTTTCAATGATTATAGTAACATTTTGACTCTGTACTGAATGCCATCAACTGTTCTAAGTATCCTCTATGCATTCACTCACTCAATACAATTATCATGTACCATTTTTATATCCATTTTACTGATAAAAAAATGTATATAAAAGTTAACTTTCACAGGGTCACTAATTTATAAATGGCAAATACAAACAGGCAAACTTCAGAGCTATGCTCTTAACTACTACTTACTTGCACAGCATGGTTGACAGAAAAATGGCTCCCCAAAAGTGGCCACATCTGAATTCCCAGAGCCTATG
Source organism: Graphiurus murinus (assembly GCA_004027655.1). NCBI lineage: Eukaryota > Metazoa > Chordata > Mammalia > Rodentia > Gliridae > Graphiurus > Graphiurus murinus. The sequence goes on along the minus strand of PVLC010033748.1, from coordinate 7,736 downwards.
ATTATGTTGCATTACATAGCAGAAGGGAATTTGCAGATTTTATGAAGTCAAGAACCTTGAGCCGAGACTATACCCAGGATTATCCAGATGGGTCTAATATCACCACATACCTCATTAGAAAAGGTGAATCTTTCTCAGGTGCAGTCAGAGAGAGCTGTGATAATAGAAAAAATGGTCAGAGAGATACAGCTTTGCTGATTTTGAAGATAGAAGAGGGAAACCATGAGCCAAAGAATGTGGAAATTCCTAGAAACTAGAAAAGATGAAGATATGGTTTTTCTCCAAGAGATTTTAGGAAAGAATATAGCCCCACTAACATTTTTGTTTTAGCCCAGTGAGACCTGTCTTGGAATTCCAACCAATAGCACTCTAAGATAAAACTTGGTGATGTTTTAAGCCACTAAGTTTGTGGCCTTTTGTTCCAACAGCAGAAGAAAACTCATACATACTTCCACATTGAAAAAGTATATCTACTCAGGTTTTTCCCTGCCTTGGGCAAAATGATTTTGCTGCAACAAAACTACATGATAGTTTATCCCACATTTAGCACTCTACCAAATCGTATGAAAGGCTGAATGTATTTTAGTAGAGCTATAGAGATGATACAATGCCACTCTTTGCATCTTTGGTAGATACAATCTGGTTTCCTAGGAAAGATAGGAGAGAGTTTTTTCCCAAATTATAGGAGTTTATTGTTATAATTTTCAGAATAACGAATCTGATGAGTCCCCACCCAGTTCTGTCATCAGTGCCAAAGTATTCTTTGAAGTTTCAAAATAAAATGAGCTGTTGGAAGGGTGACACATTACAACAATGAGCTTTTTCAAAGCAGTGTCAAAGTTTTTGTATTTCTCATTAATATTCATCAAACAAAAACTGCAAAAGGGGCTCAGATTTCATCGGACTCTTTCATATAGCAGTGTTCATATACATAAATATAATGAAACATTAAGGCACTGGCCTTTGCACACAGTCTTTTGGGAAACATTCCACCTCCACAAATAGTGAATGTCACAGACCATTATCAAAAGTAGCACTCATTGCTCTGTTTCCTCTAATATAGCAACATGCAGGCTGGTAGGGTATACACAGAAAAAAGTTGACCCAGTGGGCAGAAGCAGTTTCTTTCTTGATGAAATATATTGATTGAAAAGAAATAATAAAGCTTTAGGGGAAAAAAAAAAGCAATAAATGCTTCAGAAGACTCCAGCCACCATATAAAAAAACCTGAGAGCATGTCTTCGGAATGGCGGTTGAATCCCACAGAACCACGTGAGGGGTGAAATTAAAGCTGCCACAGATGCCACATTGGTATTCTCCCAGTGGTCAGGCTGAGGTATTGCTGGTTCCTCTCAACATTTCAGATGTGATGACTGTAATTCCAATAGTCTGGATTCATACAAACCTAATGAAATTGTTCCTACCAAGGAGCTAAAGAAAGGCCATCACAGTTCAACTGAGTAGCAGAGGCTTTGACTGTGGGGATGAAATAAAGTCAATGCAATTTTGCCCACAGCAACCAGAGATGTAGTGACTTATTTGATGTCAAAGTGCCATTCTGGTTGGGCATGGTGGTGCACACCTGTAAGCCCAGTACTTGGGAGGCTGAGACAAGAGGATCGCAGGTTCAAGGATAGCTTCAGCAACTTAGTGAGACCCTATTTCAAAGTAAATAAAAATTCTAAAAAGAGTTATGGGGTTTAGCTTAGAGGTAGACTGCCCCTAGGCTTAATCCCCAGTACCAAAAAAGAAGCAAAATCGGTGCCATTCTGCTTACTGGAACAGAGACCCCAATAGTAAAGAATGGGTTGCTGGGGAGAATGGATTATACTTACTGGCTCTTGGGCTAATAGTGTATGAGAGCTAGATGCCCATCATGGAAGGACCGTGGGGTTTATATTTGTTGTCACAGCCAGTGCTATTCGATGGTCTAGTGGCCTAATTATTGTGTCTTATTTAACTGTCCTTTTCACACAACTGGATTCTTTTTTCTTCTGAATTCACCATTTTACAACTAGGATAGATCGTCGTCGGTCAAACATCATTCTTACTAGTGCCACCTTTACCCTAAAATTTATTAAAGTTTTATGATGTTCTTAATGCTATAAGTAGTACACAATCATTGTAGAAAAATTAGAAAAACATAGATAAGGGGAAAAAAAACCCTGATGTCCCATTATCAGTATAACCACTATTAATACTTAGATATTTTCCCACACAACTATGCATATAACATGATGTTTTATAATCTGCTAGTTCACTAAACATTAGTGCATTTCTCTATCAGCCATCTCAGAGTTTATCTTTTTCTCTCTTTCTTTTTTTTTTTTTTTTTTTGATACTAGGGATTGAACCCAAGAGCATTCTACCTCTGAGCTAAATCCCCAGTCCTGTTTTTTGTTCTTCATTTTGAAAGAGGGGTTCACTAAGTCAAAGAGGGCCTAAGTAGCTGAGGTTGGCAGTGAACCTTCGATCCTCCTGTCTCAGCCTCCCAATACTGGGATTACAAGCATGTATCACCATGCCTGGCTTGGACTATCTTTAATAACCACATATGATTCTATTGTATGTATTTACCAAAATCCTATATATCCTGGGATTCTAGGCATGTACAACCACACCTGACTACCATAATTTCTTTAACCAATGCCTTGTTATCAGATGTTTAGCTATAGTTTATAATTTTTTCACTGCATATAATACTACAATTTCTGGGCATAGTGGTACTCACCTGTAATCCCAGTAATTGGCAGTCTGAGAAAAGAGAATCAGGGATTTGAGGTCAGCCTCAGCAACTTAGATCCTCAGCAACGTAGCAAGACCCTGTCTCAAAGGAAAAAAGAAGCCAGTTGTGGTGACACATGCCTGGAATCCCAGTACTTGGCAGACTGAGACAGGAGAATGGAGAGTCACAGGTTCAAGACCAGCCTCAGCAACTTAGTGAGACTCTCAGCCACCTAGCGAGACTCTGTTTTAAAATAAGATTTAAAATAGGACTAGCGGTGTAGCTCGGAGGTAAAATGCCTCTGAGTTCAATCCCCTGTACCACAAAGAAAAAAAAGAAAGGAAGGAAGGATGGGTGGGTTTGGGGTATAGCTCAGAGTAGAAAGCTCCTGTACTCCTTCCAACTATTAATAATAATAACAATAAATAATAATAAAATGATAATGAACATTTTAATACATATATTGCATATTTTTCCAGTTTATTTTCTTAATATAAGTTCTAGAAATCTAATTACTAGGTTACAATATATAAAGTTTTACAAGGCTTTTGAGACCTATCTGTAATTTCATCTTTAAATAGAAGGAAAATATTTAAATTATAAAGATAAAAATCATTCAAAAGCTTTAAATTAATTAGTTTCATAAAGATCAAAATGCTAAATTAAAACATGAGTAGAAGTAGTTTATGAGCCGGGCATGGTAGTGCACATTTGTAATCCCAGCATTTGGGAGGCTGAGACCGGAGGATCTGGGTTCACAGCCAGCCTCACCTACCTAGTGAGGCACTCCGCAACTTAGTGAGACCTTGTTTCAAAATAATACAAAATAGGGCTGGGGGTGTAGCTCAGAGGTAGAATGCTCCTGGGTTTAATCCCCAGTACGACACAAAAAAAAGTAGTTTAATTTGGGTTTGTTTGTAAAACCATTTACACATACATACACAAAGTTATAGGTTTCAGTGAGAGTTATTAAGTTTATTTATCAGCAAATTACATGATTTTCTAAATAAAAATCAAGGATATTATTAAAATTTGGGGGGTTTTTGTTTGTTTTCTTTTTTCGGTACTGGAGATTGAACTCAGGGGCATATACTCCCAGCAGTCCTATTTTTTATTCTTTATTTTGAAAGAGGGTCTCACTAAGTTGTAGAGGGCCTCACTAAGTAGCTGAGGCTGGCTGCGAACCCAGATCCTCCAGTCTCAGCCTCCGAAGAACTGGGATTACAAGCATGTGCCACCACACGCAACTCTTTCAATTCTTAGGAATTTAAAAAATTAATAACATCTAAACTGATATATAACTCACAAACCATGATTCACCCCTGTAAAGTATACAATTAAGTAATTCTCATATATTTACAGAGTATATACTATTTAATTTCAGTATTTTTTATTACCTTAAAAAAAAAAACTTTGGACTGGGAATATAGCTCAGTGGTGGAGCACTTGCCTAGTGTGCATTTAATTCCCAGCACTGGAAAGAAAAAAAAGAGAAACTTTGTACACATTAATGGTTACTCCCCAGTAAATGCTTCCCAGGCCCTGGCAAACACTGATCTTTGTGTTTCTGGGTATTTGCCTATTCTTGACATTTCATGTAAATGGAATTATATAGCATGTGGCCTTTTGTGACTTCTTTCACTTAGCATGATGTCATAGTATGACATCATTCATTCATGCCATCATTCATCATTCATGACATCATCATAGTATTACTTCATTCTATTTTATCACCAAATAATATTCCATTGTATGGACATACCATTTTGTTCATCCATTCAGTTCAGCCTTTGGCTGATGATGTCACCATCATCATCAAAACCCTTCAGTAGCTCCTCAAACTGGTAAGTAAGGCTATGAAAGGCCCATCTTGATCTCTCCCTGCCTTTCCTTTTGGCCAATCTTCATCAATACCCTCACCCCCATTCACGCCCACCCTTCCATCACCAATCCAGTCATAACATAACTACTTCTCATTTCCTAACTATAGCAGGCACTGTCCTCTTTGTACGTATATGGCCTACACCTGTGACATCCTTCCTCTCCTCACCTGTATGGGCACCTTTTATCTGTCTTTTACGATTTAGCTGTCAGGTCCTTTTCTTAGAAGCCATAACACACCAAGTACAAGCTCAGCACATTTTTTACAACCTATTACACCTCAGTCATAACACTTGTCACACTGTTTTGTAACTGTTGGTTTCCTTAACTTCTTTTCCACTAGATTGTAAGCTTGTTAAAATCAGAAGCACCTTCTGTATATTTCTGTATCGCTGGTAACCAAGGCCCAGCATGTGTTAGACAGTAAATCATTCAATAAATGTTTGCTTCATATATGTGGTTGATAAAATTAACTTGGCTTTTTAATAAACTGATCAATTTAAGGATTTATAACTAAATAGACATAAAATTTATTTTAAATGCATGTTAGATTTATCTTGTTCAGTTTGCTCACATATAAGATAAGCTGGTTTTGAGTCAGGCATGGTGGTGCATGCTTGTAATCCCAGTACTAGGGAGACTGAGACAGGAGGATCATAGGCTCAAGGACAGCTTAGTAAGACTATCAGCAAACCTAGTGATCAGCAATACAAAAAATAAAAAGTGCTGGATGTGTAGCTCAGAGGTAAATGCCCCTGGATTAAGTCCCCAGAACAAGAAAAAAATAAAAAGGAATAAAAAGAAGCTTGTTTTGTTTTTCTTTTGTAATTAAACATGTTCCTTAAATTTTTAATAAAGAGTACTGCCTTATTTAAAATAACTATGATAATCTTTAAAGCTTACATGTATAAACTGTTTTTATAACTATTTTCACTGTTTTCTATTTTAATGAAAATTTGTTTTAGTAGGCCTAGTTGTTGGTAATAGAATCCTAACCTTTGTTACTTCTGACTTATAGGGTATCTTTGTTACTAGGGTTCAGCCTGATGGGCCAGCCTCCAACCTACTGCAGCCTGGTGATAAGATTCTTCAGGTAAGACAGATAAAAGCATGCTTGCAAATGCCAACACAGAAACAAATATGTGACCCTGTTATTGAGTTAAATGACTTGAACTAAATGATTGAAAATAAGTCCTTCTCACATTGTTGTTTCCCTTTATGATTTAATAGTTAAGAGACAAGTCAAAAGCAGTTCAGTCTGATAGAATACTATGTTCTTAGCACCTGATGTAGTACCTGGCATATGATAGTGTTCTGTGTGTTTTCATTAAATTGAATGAAATGACTTGGTAATATAAGAAGAATTTATATATATACAGATACATGTGAACCTATACATAATTTATTAAGTAAAAGTGCCCATGTAGGGGATCTGTGTGACTTTAGATGAGTGAGAAGGGTCTATACTTAATTTCTCAAGAGCATATGTATTACTATTTGAATGCTGTGAACACATGGTTGAACCCCTTTATTCCCCTGTCCATGTGAGCACAAAGATAAGATGACTTCGGAAATATATGATGGAAAAAGACTTTCTTTAACTTAAAGCTCTGTGTATCAAAAAAAAGCAAAAAAGCGGGGGCGGGGGGGATAAAGGAAAATAAGAATGGATCACAGCTTTGAGGCCAACCTCAGCAACTTAACAAAGCCCTCATCAACTTAGTGAAACCCTGTTTCAAAATTTTAAATTTAAAAAAAAAAGGACTGTGGATGTAGCTCAGAGATAGAATGCTCTTAGGTTTTATCCTCAGCACCAAAATAAAATAAAATAATAATGTAAATTCTTTTTTTTTTTTTTTTTTTTTTTTTTGTGGTACTGGGGATTGAACTCAGGGGCATTCTACCTCCGAGCTATACCCCTAGCCCTATTTTTTATTCTTTATTTTGAAACCGGGTCTCACTAAGTTGCAGAGTGCCTCACTAGGTAGCTGAGGCTGGCCGTGAACCCGGATCCTCCGGTCTCAGCCTCCCGAATGCTGGGATTACAAGCGTGCGCCACCACGCCCGGCTGTAAATTCTTAACATTTGGTAAATGCTGCTCATTAGCTGAGGAAATGGCTAGGATTTTCCTCCATTGAATTTTAAAGAAATTGTTTTGAATCTCAGAATCTGAAAACAAGAATGAAACTAGTTAATCTCAGACCTCTGGCCTATTAGAGTGATCACTAAGCTGAGCAGAGAGGCATTCTATAGCTTAAGAAAAATTTGTGGAAGTCCTATTCATTCACAACAGAGATAGCAGAGATTTTTCTCTTCTGTTTATGTTATATAAGATCTATCTACCTATATGAATAGATATTAATTTTTATAAATTTTTTCCCTTCTGCTCAGATTCAGAATATATATAGTTTCTGAATACATATACATATATGCTTCATGAATTATATATGTCCCACAAATTGGGAAACAAGTTAGTGTCTACTTGCAGAATATTAGAGTATATTACAGAATATACTCTTTTCCAGCTATAAAATTCTAGAAGAGTTGTATGTAGGGACAAGAGGGTTTACTATTTCTCTTCCCTTAGAGGCACAGCAACAGCTAAGTGCACAGAAGAGTGGATTCCTAATGCAACATGTAGAAAGTTCAATTACTTAAAAGCCAAGAATAATCCAAAAGAGTGGCACCTGTCTTCTCTCCACAAATGACAAATCCAGGACATGACAAACACAAAAGCACATGGACTGTAAGAAAGTTACAGCTGGGCAAGATGGCACACACTTGTAATCTCAATACTTAGGAAGCTGAGACAGGAGGATCATAGGTTCATGGCCAGCCTTACCAATTTAGCCAGGCCTTCTGCAATTTAGTGTAACCCTGTTTCAAAATAAAAAATAAAAAGCTGGGCATGGTGACACAAGCTTGTAATCCCAGTACTTGGGTGGCTGAGACTGGAGGATCCAGGTTTGCGGCCAACCTCAGCTATTTAGAGGCCCTCCACAACTTAGTGAGACCCTGTTTCAAAATAAAGAATAAAAAATAGGGCTGGGGTGTAGCTTGGAGGTAGAATGCCCTTGGGTTCAATCTCCAGTACCTCAAAATAAATAAATAAAAATAAAATAGGACTGGG